>CAUDMG010002797.1:2929206-2941084 GCA_958450375.1 Homarus gammarus
GCTAACGGAGATATTACTGTATTTCCTTTTGAATACACCAAAATCTCTAATCCAGACCAATACTGTGCAGTCCTGTCCTGAAAAGTCTGGATCTAAACAAAATTTCTTTATATCAGACTACCTATACTGTATTTGGTCTTAAAACATACCAAACAGCCAATTCCTGATGCAGTCAATGTGATTGTTGCTCTAGACAGGGTTTATAAGGTTAGACCATTTTCTAACACTATTGACCTGTCATGTCATGTAACGTTCAGCCAAGAAGCTGTCAAAATTCCTTAAATTTTTTGCTGACAACTTGCAATATTTATGCCAAGAAGTTATTGAAGTTGGGGCAAGAACATTGTTCTTAGGCTAAAAACCTGACATAGTTTGGGTGGGAATCTGCTTGGTGTGAAGTAATACACTACCCAGATTCAATAAGTCCAGATTTGATAGGTTTTAGTGTATCTCTCAAACTTGTAGCTGTGATAATCAGCTCAAGGGTGAAGCGTTAGCCATACTTAAAGACATAAACAATATGACAATCCATGCAATTCTGACCAGCACCGGAGCGGGTTCAGGTACATTCAGGAGCCAGTGCATGCCCAGTATTTGCCAACAGTGCGTGACAGAGACTTGACCGATCGCCCAAGCGGCTAACGAGCCGATCATTGGTGAAGAGGATAAAAGTAAAGTAAAAGATAGGGATTGAAATATTATTGTACAGTACAGTATTTCAGTTTGATGGTCAGCATTGTAATTTTTGTCATGCTTTATGATGCTATTGAGATTGATATTCAGGTTCTTGGGTTGAATTTTTGCATGCATCTTGAGGGCATATCAGAAGTGTAAAATGTTTCTCTCATGCCTAATCACTGGTCATGGAATGTAGTGTAACTGAGAAATTAGGTACTTTACGCTTTTTTTTTTTAAATTCTGAAATTCTCATTTAATGCTGAAAGTCAAGTGACATAATATTCAGTTTTTGTTTGACTCCCCATAAAAGAAAGCTACGTTCTCCAATTAAAATGTAGGGTAAGCCAACCCTCAAGTGTGCATCGACCCTTAAGAAATGTTGCTAAAATATGGTCAGGAATTTTTACATCTACAGTAATAAAGTACCAAACTTTATTAAGTAAGAACTGTCACCATCATAGATGAGTTGCCCCTTGAAAGTGATTCCATTTTTAGATTTAATAGTCTTACTTATGCGTTTTTGTAAAAAAGAATATATATACATAGATACATATATACATATATATATATATATATATATATATATGTATATGTATATATGTATCTATGTATATATGTGTATATGTGTATATATATGTATATATGTATATATGTATATATATACATACAGTATTACCCCGCTTTACGCGGTTTCACTTTCTTCGATTTCTCATTTATGCGGTGCCTCGCCAGAACCAAACTTTCACTTTCCGCGGTGCATCTACTCATATACGCGGGAAGCGGCGCGGGCAGGATGCGCACAAGGTCGCCCAGTCATCAAAACAATACCGAGTTCTTCACCCGCCACCCACGACAGCCGGCCTAAGTCAGTGACAGTGATAGTGATAGTGAGATATGGACTTTGAGGGGTTTGACAAAGAGGCCCTGCAAGCTTATGTGGTGGATAGTGATACAATTGATACAAGTGATACAGGTGACGGCCAATAATCTGCCCTCTGCCTCAGAACCAACCCCCCATCCCTGTGTGCCCAGCCATCTTTTCTACTACTGTAAGTGTTAAAAAAACTAATATTATTGATATTTCTCTTAATTATTAATTGTGAGTGCATACCATCATAAAATTAAGATGTAATTTTTACTACAACGTAGGTATTGTGTCTGAAAAAGTGGAGTTTGGGGGTCAGGCCAGTCTCTATTGGAATTAATTCCATATGTTCTGTTGTACACTTTACGCGGTACCCTGTGGGTTCAATTGACCGCGTAAATCGGGGTACTACTGTTTATATATATATATATATATATATATATATATATATATATATATATATATATATATATATATATATACTGTATATGTATATACTGTATATATATACTGTGTATATATATATATATATATATATATATATATATATATATATATATATATATATATATATATATATATATATCTTGATAAAATCACACGGGAAAAGGGAAACAACGGAGCACCTTAACTTTCGTCTTTATTCAAGACATCTTCAGAGGCAACTGGATTACATGGACAGAGAGAGGCTTAAATATACAGGGTGACCTTAAAAACATGAGGTCAGGTCATAATGATGTCATCCACATGGGTAATTGTCTTTCTGCTCCTCTAGCCTGTATTTATATGGAGTTTTTTTAGTCTAGATTACTACCCAATATAGTGGACTTTATTCCTCCATGGTATAGATATGTAGATGATGTTCTTTGTCTTTGGCCTAGAAACAGTGACCCATTGGAATTTTTAGACAAGCTTAATGATATTGTCCCAAGTATCACATTCAAAATTGAAAGAGAAATAAATGGATCCCTTCCATTCCTTGATATGCTTATCATGAGAAATGGCCAAAACTACAAATTTAAGGTATACAGAAAGCCCACACAGGTAGACAGTTTCATACACTTTTTGTCGAATCACCTGGAGTCTACCAAAATGTCAGTTTTTTCTGCTATGTTCTTAAGATGTCTGCGTATTTGTGACTCTGAATTTATTGACGATGAATTGAAACACATTTGTTCCATTGCACAGAAACTCGGGTACCCTTCTGTGTTTGTTGATCGTTGTTTTAAAAGGGCTAAAAAATCCTTTCATTCCTCTCAAACCAGACAAATTCCTACACTTAAGAATATTTTGACTCTGCCCTATCGTAATGAATTTGTCCCGTTAGTTCGGTCCCTCAAGCTACTAAATATTAATGTTGTTTTCAAGTATGACTCAACCATTACCAATATGTTAATAAGAAATAGCCCAAGTTTGAATGTAAATGGAAGTGTTTATTTTGTTCCATGTAGCAAATGTAATTGTAATTATGTAGGACAGACAGGAAAAACACTGCAGCTCAGAATCAAACAACATAAGTGCAATATCAGAACAGCATCTGAAAGCAGTGCCTTGTTCATTCATGTTAGGAATAATAATCATCCCATTGCTTTGGAAAAAGCTTAGGAGTATTTAAATCATCTTGTGTCACAGAAAGACTTCTGGTTGAAGCTAGTTTGATTAAGGAATTAAAATCAATAAACCTTAGTGATGGTCAGTTCAAAACTGATAATATGTTACATAAATTTATTTGTCAGTGGCCCAAGGTTAAAAATGCTTAGAAAACCTTTGATCTAGATGTATGATAGTTATTTAGTGGGTCCCTTATTTTTGACCTGACCTGACTAATCATGTCACCCCACTTCTCTTAAGCTCCTCTAAGTGTGTGTTGGTGTGGGGATTTGTGAATGACATCATTATGACCTGATCTCATGTTTTTAAGGTCACCCTGTATATTTAAGCCCCTCTCTGTCCATGTAATC
Source organism: Homarus gammarus (assembly GCA_958450375.1). Lineage (NCBI taxonomy): Eukaryota > Metazoa > Arthropoda > Malacostraca > Decapoda > Nephropidae > Homarus > Homarus gammarus. The sequence goes on from CAUDMG010002797.1 coordinate 2,932,711, forward strand.
CAGTTGCCTCTAAAGATGTCTTGAATAAAGACGAAAGCTAAGGTGCTCCGTTGTTTCCCTTTTCCTGTGTGATTTTATCAAGATTTATCTTATCCAACGTCTTCATTGTGGATCTACATGATACATATATATATATATATATATATATATATATATATATATATATATATATATATATATATATATATATATATATATATATGTATACACACATACATGCATACACATACTACATATATATATATATATATATATATATATATATATATATATATATATATATATATATGTATATATATGTATATGTATATGTATATTTATATATATGTATATGCTGATAACCACAAGGAAAGAAGAAAACACGAAGTTCCCAAGCCCTTTCGTGTAATTCACATCTTCAGGGGTGAGTACAGACAGTCTGTACTCACCCCTGAAGATGTGAATTACACGAAAGCGCTTGGGAACTTCATGTTTTCTTCTTTCCTTGTGGTTTTCAGCATATACCTAGATCACGCGCACCTACAGTGATTTACTTGCATATATGTATATATGTATATATGTATGTTTATATATATATTTGTTGTAGAAATATTTACTGTAAACACCCAAAGAGTTAACTATGAACCTGGAGTATTCTTCCATACAAATATTGTAATGTTTTCAGTACAGTACAGTACAGTACAGTACTGTATCTCAAATATGTGACCACTAAGGGTATTTCATACCACCTTTGTCAGAAGCTCTAGATTCATACTTAGGTTTTTATGTTCTTACTAACTTGGCTTAAAGCCATTACCAAAAAAAGCAGATTGTCAATAAATAAAACATTGTACATCTCTTGAAAAAATATCGCTTGATACAGTATTTAGAAAAGTATTTCCCATTTTTGGCAAAGAGACTGTCCTAGGAAACCTGCCATGATTTAAGTTAATATCATTGCATCAGAATATCGATCTAGTGGTAACTGTGTTTCATAAATACTTGTCAATTGCTGTTTAAATCAGGCATTTCATATAAAACTTTGAAGCTGGGTCAATGTTAATTCATGGATGGCTTCTCAGTTTGCTTATCATAAACTACTGAATATAATGATCATGTACACCATGCTTGATTACTCAATTTACATCTACCATGAAGGCCAGACACTACAGGTACCATGATAAACTCCGGCGGTATTCCACCCTACATGTAGATCTTGTTGCTGAGGTACTCAAACATGATAACCCACCATCAAGGTTCCCCTCTTGGTGTTGTAGCAGCAGTCAGACATCCAGCCAGAATTAGAGTTGGGTCTAGGAGTTTAATAATGGTGGGCAGCCTTAACTTTGGGAATCGGAGAAATTTTCAAGTTCTCTGTTACCCAGTTTATTAATTTACTGTATTGTGAATCAGTTATAGGATTACACTTTAATATTGATTCATCTTGAATTCTTCTATATGGTACATTTCAATTTACAAAATGTTTCTGAAATATCTAGTGCCCTCCACAACACCTGTCCACCGTTAACTTGCTGGTCTCCAGGATATGAATGGTCTTACGTGTGTTCGTTAATTTTCGAAACACATTTGGATGCTGTAAGCTCACTCATGAATGTTTCATAGTTTTCATGTCAGCACATGCAGGTACATATGTTAGCACATGCAGGTACATTTGTCATACACATGCTTATATTTTGCTATGTGACTTAAATTATAGGTAATTATTTCAATTGCAAGTAAATTTTAAAAGAAAATATTTAAATTAACAGTATGGAATGAATTATTACATGGAATAGAGGTTCCTTTGATAAATACTTGAGCTGTTTTAATGTGTCAGTCTGTCCCATGCAAAATGTAACAAAAGTACTTCAATTTATCTTAAATCACAATTTGTAGAGACTTCTCTCCTTCTTTAGTTTTTAACAAAATAGTTATCAGTTAACAAATTTAATGTGGAACAAAGACACCATCAACATTTTGTACATCAGTACAGTAAGAAAAATTCTTGTCTGACTGGATAGTGAAAGCTCCTTTTTGATTCTTAGCCAATATAAACCTCTATTGATCAAATCAATCTTAATATTGATAAACAGTAATTAGGTAAGTCATTTGAAAATTTTCTTTATAAATATTTGAAAAGGATAACAAGGTCTGGTACCCTATATTCTTGAGAAGCTCTTGTGTAATCAAAGGTGCTACACCTCCACTCGACACAACACTAGTTGCCCTGACACTGTGACCACACACGTACCATTGTGATAATACTTTCCTAACACATTCTGGTGCTTCTTAATCTTAGGCTCGTACTGTAAACCCTTGTAGATAAAGTTTATTTTTTTAGGAAATTGGAAACTGTTATAAAAATAAATTGGAAACTTATAAAAATAAATTGGAAACTGTTATAAAAATAAATTGGAAACTTATAAAAATAAATTGGAAACTGTTATAAAAATAAATTGGAAACTGTTATAAAAATGCCCTACCTAAAAGGAACTGAGAAATATAAGTGATATGATCTTGCTTGGTGAGTTTCACTAGAAACTCACCATAGTGCGTTTTTCCTCAGCCAAGAAAAGATGCTCCGCCCCTCTTCAAGAGTTACAGCTGATTAGCTATTGCAAATCTGTTCAATTTTGTCCTGAAGTAATGATGTATTTCTAAATGAGTTTGTTCATAATCGTTGGGATGACCGTGTCTGACGAGAAAGATATTTAGCTCAATTATATAAAGATACATACCTTCAATTATTTCAAACATCAGCAGATAGGAAGGTTATCGGAAGTATTATTCATGAATCAACTGTTAAACTCTGTTCACAAATTCACGCTTTTGGAGGATACATTTAATATATACTTATTTTTACCTACAATAAGGCATACTAAGACAAATTATGAATCAGTAAAACTACATGATGCAAAAACTAAAATTTTAAAGTTCAGAATCATTGAAATATTACACGGACCCTGAAAATTTGTGGATGAGTGTGACAGACTTGACCGCTCGAGCGAACAGCCGTCAGTCGAGGCGGGAAATATAACTGTGAACATATTCATATTTCAGTGATTTTGAACTTTTAAAATGTTAGTTTTTGCTTACAGTATACTGTAGTCTCGATTTACTTGGATTTGGTTTACACGTTTGGTGATTTACGCGGCACCTTGCCAGAATGGAAATTTTGAATTACGCAGTTCATTGCATCATTTATGCGGCGAGAGGTCCAGACGCACCGCGCCAATTATGATTCACGCAGTCCATTCTTGACCATACGCGGGAAGCGGCGCGATGAGGGTGCGCAGTATGTCGCTGTTGCGTTATCGCTGACGTCATATGACGTATCGGACTGTGATTGGGTCACGCATCCTTACCTCCCTCCGCCGCTAGCTGTCATTGGTCTAATGTAATATGACGTGCCCAACCACAGGAAGAAAGAAGCCACTGACCTAGCCTGGCCAGTTTCATTGTTCTCAGCCTCCGCGTATACTGTTCTCTCTTGTGCCTGCTAATCTGTTCAACAATGGCTTCCGCTGGACCTCCACCACCCCAGAAAAACCTTGATTTACCTGGACCAAGCCGACCCAAGCCCAAGAAGATATGACACTCCCTAAGTTAAGAAGTAAAGTACAAAATCGTCCAGGACTTAGAAAAGGGAACCCGACAAGTTGATCTCACACGCCAGCATGGAGTTAACGAATCTACGATTCGTACAATCAAGAAGGATGCCGCCAAGATAAAAGAACACATGAACATCACAAAGTCTGCAGGTGCTTCAATGGTGAAGTATTGTCAGAATAAGGTGCTGCTCAAGACTGAGAATTTACTGGTGAGCTACTTGATTCGTCAGGCAAGACGTAACATGGCAGTCGACACGTGGGCAGTGCAGGACTACGCCCATGAACTCTACGAATCAGTGGCGCGCAAGATGGGAATTGCAGAGCCAAAACCCTTCACTGCTTCCTCTGGGTGGCTGCAAGGGTTTAAGAAATGTAACAAGATAACCAACATTATCATTGTTGGTGAAGGAGCCAGTGCTGACCATGCTGCCGCCATGGATTTTCCTCCATTCTTACGTGACATTATGGAGGAAGGACAGTACACCGATGACCAGGTGTTCAACATGGATGAATCTGGTCTGCTTTGGAAAAAATTACCTTCCAAGACCTTCGTTGTCAAGTCTGCCAGCAAGTGTCAGGGCCGGAAGTTGCAGAAGGAGCGCATCACCGTCCTGTTTACCACCAATGCCTCCAGCACCTATAAGCTCAAGTTGTCGGTGATCCACACAGCCCGCAAGCCACACACCTACAAGAACAAGGACATGAGAAAGATTAATGTCCACTAGCTAACCTCCAGGAAGGCGTGGATGTTCACTGGTATGTCCCTCTCCTGGTTTGACGACTGTTACGCTCCCGACGTGAAGAAATTCTGCGAGCAACATAATGTTTCATTTAACATTTTGTTGCTCCTTGACAATGCACCAGGACACTCGCCCCTGCTGTTGGATCACCCCAGTGTAAAAGTGGTCTTCCTTCCTCTCAACACTACGTCGTTAATTCAGCCCATGGACCAGGAGTTGATATGCAACGTTAAGGCTGTATTCTCCACAAAGAAATTTAAGCTCCTGAACGACTACACAAACACCAAGGATGAGTTGCGGAACCCCTTCTGAGTGGCACAGAAAGCGAGAGCGAGGATCCAGAAGAAGAGTTGGCGGAGCATGAAGTGCGAGTTAAACAGTTTTGGAAAATGTTTAAAGTAAAGAAAGCTGTTGATTTCTTGGTGGAGGCATGGGAGCAGCTGTCTGTAGCAACGATTCGTCACGCGTGGCGGCATGTGTTGCAAGGTATCCCAGGTGGGAGGCAGAGGCAACCTGTGGCTGCTGAGGCTCAGTCTGTTGCAGTGGCAGTGAACCTTGCAAGAGAAGCTGCACAGAGTGTTACAGCTGCAGGCCTCTCCAAGACCACCAACGACAACATCATGGAGGTAATCAGGGATCCTGAGGTGACTGCCGATGATATGTTGGAAGGCGATGACGTCAGTGAGGAGGCAGGTGGTGTGGCAGTACCAGAATAGAAGTCAACACATGGTGATATGAAGGATGCCATCGAGTTTGCCGAGAAACTCAAGCTCATCCTTTCCAAAGACCCTCTCAATCACTGATATGAAGTGTCCAATAACCATCTAGACCAAACTATGGACCCGTATATCAAGATGTATCACGACCACATTAACGCTAGCCATGAGCATAACATCACCGACTTCTTCGCCCGCAACCCACCACAGCTAGCCCAAGTCCGTGATAGTGACAGTGATGGTGACTTTGAGGGGTTTGTCAGGGAGGCACTGACAACTACGGTGGATAGTGATAGTGATTCACCTGAGGGCCACTAATCTGCCCTCTGCCTCGGAACCAGCCCCCATCCCCAGTATGCCGACCCATCTCTTCTACTAACATAAGTGTTAAACCTTGATTTTTCTTTTACCTGGTGCAGTATATTCTTCTCTAATTGATATTTCTCTTCTATATTATGTGTGTGTGCATACCATCATAAAATTTAGATACTATTTTTACTACAACGTACGTATTGTATCAGAAAAGTGGAGTTTGGGAGTCGGCCCAGTCTCTATTTCAATTAATCCCATATATTCTGTTATTTCGCTTACGCGTTTCTCGTTTTACGCGGACGTACACGGGTTCAATTGACCGCGTAAATGCAGACTATAATGTAATAAAGTTTTACTGATATGTAATTTGTCTTAGTATGTCTTATTGTAGGTAAAAATAAGTATGTATTACATGCATCCTTCTAAAGCGTGAATTTGTTACCAGAGTTTAACAGTTAATTCATGTATAAGATTTCTGATAAACTTCCTACGTGTTCCTGTTTGAAATAATGAAGGCATGTATCTTTATATACCGATAATTTAGCTAAATATCTTTCTCGTCAGAAACGGTCATCCCAACGATTATGAATAAACTCGTTTAGAAATACATCATTACTTCAAGACGAAATCTGAGAGATTTGCAACAGCCAATCAGGTGTAACTCTTGGGGAGGGGGCGGGGTATCTTTTCTCAGCTGGGAAAAAATGCACTATAACAATTACTATAAATAAATGAGGCATATAGTACAGTATATTTTTCCATTCTTTTTGCATGATAATTCTTACAGTTAATCCATTATAAATGAAGTTAGTAGTGATGTAAGAAATAAAAATTTTCATCATTAATAAAGAGTGCAATCAATTGGAAAAAAGAATCAGTAAGAATGAGAAATATGATCAGGATACTGCCACTACATACCTCATCTTATCAGTGTTTATTGCTTCTTTAGTAGTAGACTGATCCTGTTAACATTATTGACTTAACATGAGTTCTACTCGATATCCATTTTTCTTTGAAGTTTTGTTTAGTTGGTAGCCATTTAGTTGGTTGTAAATTTTATACATTATGATGTAATATATTTTTATTCTGCATTTATCAATAATCAAACACTTGTACAGATTGATTGTGTACAAATAATCATTGACTGAGTTTAGTGTTATGCTATAGGAAGAGTATGAACTACAGTAGCTTTACTGTCATAGTCTTGCATCATCACTATCACTCTCTCACTAGTTCTGCCAAACAGGAAAAGTATGATCTAGCTCACCTTGTCTTAGTCTTGCTCACTATCTCTTTCAAACATAGGATTTTACATAATTAAACAGCAATTCTTAATTTTCCTCATGGTTCTCCTAACTTGTGTGTTATATCTAGTTCATATTGTAGTTAAATCTAAAACACTGAGAAAGATTCCTAGGTAGTTCCTACCATGGTATAATACTGTACTTCCTATAAACCTAAGTAGGATAATATCCCCATTAGTAAAATATCTGTAAATTAGGGCAGTTGGATATCTGTAACATAAGCTGTTGGTTATTGTGTTGAACTTTTAGTGTACTCAAGTTCAACCCAACATGTTTTATTCATATAAAAACACAGAGATTCCATCCATATACATAAAACAGGGCCAACTATTACATTTTGAATTACTTGCAGTTTTACATATGTACAGCATAGTGTCACTATTACAATTTTCAAATGCCTTGTCCTTAAATGAATGTCTGTTTAAGGCCACTTTCACATTCACACTTGTTATTTCTTCCAGTGACAAAGCTCATTTATTCTTTCTGCCTTATTATTCACAAACGTATTCATTCTTCAAAGTGATTGTACAGAAAGCAATGGAATGAGTTGTTATTCAGATACAGTAATTGTACTTACTGTCATGTCTCACAAAAAAATGCTAAATGCCTTAAAACTTGTGATGTAGTAATTACATGGCCACGAAGATCTGGATTTGTTAATACCTATAATTCCAGTGTTGAGTTATGCTTGTTTCCTACAAAGGGACTAAAGAAAGTATGCAACACCAATATTTGATCCCTTTCCCTCTTAAAATTGCATTGACTAATTGCTCTTAATAAAATTTCAAGAGATAAGTGTTGTCATTTTCCAGTGTTAGTTGGGTCATGTTGCTATCACCTGCATTAAATCTACAAGATATTGTTACGAACTCCTTTCGCCACTTACCAGCTTTCACCAATGGTTACCAGCGGCCAGGTCATATACATGTTGGACCCAGCTAATACGGGACCTTAAAGTCCGGCATTTCTATGGTTTGGGACACTTATAGTGAATACAGTACAGTATTCCCTTAATGCTCGCTGGGGTTAGGTAAAATGGACCGCAAGAGAAAGCAAAGTCTGAGATTTTCATGTCACTCTCAGGAGTGTGCAAAATACATATATAAATAGCTATATGCACATGTATAACAATATTATGTGTGCATAAGACAATATAATAAATGTGAAATACAGGGGTAACATAAATAAATAAACATGAAATAAGTCTGTATTGACATTAGGTCCACACAGTTAGTTGTGACAGTGCAAAGAAAATACCTCTAAAATGTCAGCTGACCCAGTGCACAAAATGTAAACAATCCCTGTACTGGATAGTTCCTAATGAACATGCCCGGTACCTAAGTACTGTGTTTGTAATGTTTATACCGTAGATACCTATATGTCTAATTATATTCTTATGTATTAAATTAGGTAAATTTTATTAATAATACTATCAAATGTTTGATAATAGGTCCATAAAGTGATAGTGAGCTGTGGTAGTGAGAAATATAATAGCATATAGTCAGTGATTTGGCTTTGCCAGTACAGCAAGCTATTAAATCTGCAAAAATCATTTTTGCAAAATATACCTTGCTAATTATAGGGTGCATCTTAGTACCTGGGAAATATGGTACTCTGTACAGGTACTGTCCTGTAGTGTTGACTCCTCTTGATCCCTGGCACACAGCCTCAGATTTATTTTATTTATTTTCCATGGCAAGCCGTGAGTTCCA
>CAUDMG010002798.1:0-57500 GCA_958450375.1 Homarus gammarus
CAGGCTTTGTGTGAAATATAACAGAGTCTAGAACTGCTTTTAGTGTCCTTGTGGGCTAGCCGGTAAGCGTTCCCTAGGGCCACCCAGTAGGTCGAGGGTTCGATTCCTTGCTGGTGAGGTCGTTGATTATATGTTCAAAGTCCGCGTGTTAAATGGACTAAAAATGAAGTATATATATATATATATATATATATATATATATATATATATATATATATATATATATATATATATATATAGATATATATATATATATATATATATATATATATATATATATATATATATATATATATATATATATATATATATATATATATGCTGATAACCACAAGGAAAGAAGAAAACACGAAGTTCCCAAGCGCTTTCGTGTAATTCACACCTTCAGGGGTGAGTACAGACTAGAGAGAGTAATCCACTCTCACCTGTATTAAGCAACCTATATATGGAATTCTTTGAAAAGAAACTATTAAGTAATATTTTACCACCCTCAGCAGTCTGGTTTAGATATGTTGATGATGTATTATGTCTCTGGCCATGTAATGAGGACCTAAAAGCTTTCCTACCACAACTTAACAACTTAGCCCCCTCGATCAAATTCACTGTGGAATTAGAGCAAGACTGTAAATTGCCATTCCTAGACTGTCTGATACACAGAATAGGTAACACTTTTAAGTTCAGTATTTATAGAAAACCAACCAATGTGTGTTCATACATTCATTATTATTCTGCCCACCATAATAAAGTCAAACAGTCAGTATTTACAACAATGTTTTTACGTGCCTTGAGAATTTGCAGTCCGGAATTCATCGATGAGGAATACAAATATATATATAATATTGGCTCAAACCTTAAATACCCTAGATCTTTCATAGACAAATGCTTAAACATTACTAAGAAAACTTTTATAGAACTGATCCCAAGCCCACCCATGACCATAAGAATATCTTAATATTACCATTTCACAAAAATTTCTCACACATTCCGGCACAGCTAGAAACCTGGAACGTCAATGTGGCATTTAAAAACTCATGCACTGTTAAACAAATGTTAATCGAGAACTCCCCCAACAACACAATTGGTTGCATTTATAAAGTCCCTTGCAAGGAATGTAATATGTTTTACTTAGGCCAGACAGGTAAAGATCTTGTAACTAGAATTAAACAACACAAATACAGTGTTAGGACAGGCCAGGAACCCAATGCTCTGTTTGTTCATTTGAGGGATAACAAGCATTGCATTGACTGGGATAATGCCTCCTCAATATTACCATGTAATTCAATTGATAGTAGGAACATCATAGAATCTAGTCTTATTAAACATACCGAAGCATTCAACATGAATTTGAGTAACGGCATGTACAAGCTGGACAATTTTGTAATTAAGAAGATTTGTGATCAAGTGAGAGGGCGGGTCACTGGCCCATCTGACCTGACCACCAACCGTTGTGTGCTATTTAAAGATTAGTAGGGTCATTACCTAATTACCTGACCATTGTGGACCTGGTCTCACCCTTCTCTGTATATATTCAACTTGATTTGTATTACTCTCTCTAGTCTGTACTCACCCCTGAAGATGTGAATTACACGAAAGCGCTTGGGAACTTCGTGTTTTCTTCTTTCCTTGTGGTTATCAGCATATACCTAGATCACGCGCACCTACATGATTTACTTGCATATATATATATATATATATATATACTGCTAATGAATGTGATGTATTTTTTTGTGTATGAACCTCTGTCCTGCATGGCAGTGAACAGTGATATCACCCACATGGCTTTGACCTATATATATATATATATATATATATATATATATATATATATATATATATATATATATATATATATATATATATATATATATATATATATATATATATATATATATATATATATATGCAAGTAAATCACTGTAGGTGCCGTGATCTAGGTATATGCTGATAACCACCAGGAAAGAAGAAAACACGAAGTTCCCAAGCGCTTTCGTGTAATTACACGAAAGCGCTTGGGAACTTCGTGTTTTCTTCTTTCCTGGTGGTTATCAGCATATATATATATATATATATATATTTCTATATATATATATATATACAGTAGTACCCGCTTAACGCGGTCAATTGAACCCACAGGGTACCGTGTTAATGAAAACCTCGTTAAGTGAACAACAGAACATATGGGATTAATTCCAATAGAGACTGGCCGGACCCCCAAACTCTACTTTTTCCGACACAATACCTATGTTCTAGTAAAAATAACATCTTAATTTTATGATGGTACATGCACACAATTAATACTTAAGAGAAGTACAGTCGCCAAGTTAATGTCCATTCAAATAATGGACTCAACTCCCTCCCCCTCTTCTCACACTACACTCGCTGGCTCTTCCCTCTGAGAAATTTTGGGGGGAAAACCACTAAATTTTAATAGATAATACCTCAAACTAAAGTTAGGATAATACAGTTAACATTGCTGGATTCCTTGTAAGACCAGGAATATTTTGAATATAAATGTCATATATTTTGCACAAAAGATAACATATTTACTCAGAGTAAACATTATATCTAAAATTTGTATGTCTAATGCAAAATCTATGATGTTTATATTCAAAATGATCACCAAATTGTAAGAATTCCAGCAATGTAAATTATATTTTGGCCGGGTAATTTGTATGAATTTTATGAGCTAAAACAAATATCTTCAATTAATAGAAAAAAAAATATTCTTCACAACACTATCTGTCAATCAAAGTACCCCACCTTGCCTCCCCCTCTCTTCCAACCACGCCAGGTGGTCGGTCCGTCCCAACCCTCCCCCCCACCCCCCACCAATCCTCCCTTCAAGAGATGTTGGGTGAAAAAACTAAATTTTAACATTTAGTATTAAATAATACATCAGATTAAAGTTAGAATAATATAATTGACATTGCTGGATTCCTTGTAAGACCAGGGATATTTTGAATATAAATGTCATATATTTTGCACAAAAGATAACATATTTGCTCAGAGTAAACATTACATCTAAAATTTGTATGTCTAATGCAAAATCTATGATGTTTATATTCAAAACGATCATCAAATTATAAGAATTCCAGCAATGTAAATTATATTCTGGCCGGGTAATTTGTATGAATTTTATGAGCTAAAACAAATATCTTCAGTTAATAAAAAAAAAAAAAATATTCTTCACACGGTAACAGATGGTCGGTCGGTCCCTCGCTCCCCCCCACCCCCCACCAACCCTCCCTACCAGATGTGTGGGAAAACCAGAATATTTACCTTTTTAGTAATAAATAATACCTCAAACTAAAGTTAGGTATAATATAATTGACATTGCTGGATTCTTTGTAAGACCAGGAATATTTTGAATACAAATGTCATATATTTTGCACAAAAAATAACATATTTACTCAGAGTAAACATTATATCTAAAATTTGTATGTCTAATGCAAAATCTATGATGTTTATATTCAAAATGATCATCATATTGTAAGAATTCCAGCAATGTAAATTATATTCTGGCCGGGTAATTTGTATGAATTTTATGAGATAAAACAGGCAGGCAGTCAGGCAGGGTGGCGGGTGGGGGGTGGGGCGAATCTAAAAATAGCGTCTGAGCCGGACACTCTGTGCGTATATACGTGGAAAAAACCTGCATTAAGTGAAAGTTCGGCTCTGACGTGAAATCGCGCTAAGCGAAACCGCGTTAAGCGGGGTATTACTGTGTATATATATATATATATATATATATATATATATATATATATATATATATATATATCTGGATTCGGTAAAATGCTACTGACACCACATACGAGGCACGGGCAGTTTCCCAATGAGGTTCACGGCGCCATCAGCTCGATGAACAGGCTTTGTGTGAAATATATATATATATATTATATATATATATATATATATATATATATATATATATATATATATATATATATATATATATATATATATATGCAAGTAAATCACTGTAGGTGCGCGTGATCTAGGTATATGCTGATAACCACCAGGAAAGAAGAAAACACGAAGTTCCCAAGCGCTTTCGTGTAATTCACATCTTCAGGGGTGAGTACAGACTAGATAGAGTAATGCAAAACAAGATGAATATATACAGAGGAGGGTGAGACCAGGTCCACAATGGTCAGGTAATGACCCTACTAATCTTTAAATGGCACACAACGGGTGGTGGTTGGGTCAGATGGGACAGTGACCCGCCCTCTCACCTGATCACAAATCTTCTTAATTACAAAGTTGTCCAGCTTGTACATGCCGTTACTCAAATTCATGTTGAATGCTTCGGTATGTTTAATAAGACTAGATTCTATGATGTTCTTACTATCAATTGAATTACATGGTAATATTGAGGAGGCATTATCCCAGTCAATGCAATGCTTGTTATCCCTCAAATGAACAAACAGAGCATTGGATGCCTGGCCTGTCCTAACACTGTATTTGTGTTGTTTAATTCTAGTTACAAGATCTTTACCTGTCTGGCCTAAGTAAAACATATTACATTCCTTGCAAGGAACTTTATAAATGCACCAATTGTGTTGCTGGGGGAGTTCTTGATTAACATTTGTTTAACAGTGCATGAGTTTTTAAATGCCACATTGACGTTCCAAGATTTTAGCTGTGCCGGAATGTGTGAGAAATTTTTGTGAAATGGTAATATTAAGATATTCTTATGGTCATGGGTGGGCTTGGGATCAGTTCTATAAAAAGCTTTCTTAGTAATGTTTAAGCATTTGTCTATGAAAGATCTAGGGTATTTAAGGTTTGAGCCAATATTATATATATATTTGTATTCCTCATCGATGAATTCCGGACTGCAAATTCTCAAGGCACGTAAAAACATTGTTGTAAATACTGACTGTTTGACTTTATTATGGTGGGCAGAATAATAATGAATGTATGAACACACATTGGTTGGTTTTCTATAAATACTGAACTTAAAAGTGTTACCTGTACGGTTTAATCAAGACCCACAAGCCCAATAACCCAGCAAGACCCATCATTAGCTCTGTTGGGTCAATCTCTTATAAACTATCTAAATGGTTAGTTTCCTTACTAAACCCCCTAGTTGGCAACATTTCTAACTCCAATATCAAGAATAATATGGATCTGGTTGATAAACTCAATAACTTGCACATTAATCATGATTTTAAACTGGTCAGCTTTGATGTAACGTCACTTTTTACAAAGGTCCCAGTTGATGATTTACTAGAGTTCCTCATAGATTCCCTGGATAACATTTCACTGCCCGTCTCGAAAGACGACTTCATCGAACTCATCAAACTATGTATTAAGGATTGCAAATTCGAATTCAATAGGGAATATTATGCTCAGAAATTTGGTATGGCAATGGGTAATCCACTCTCACCTGTATTAAGCAACCTATATATGGAATTCTTTGAAAATAAACTATTAAGTAATATTTTACCACCCTCAGCAGTCTGGTTTAGATATGTTGATGATGTATTATGTCTCTGGCCATGTAATGAGGACCTAAAAGTTTTCCTACCACAACTTAACAACTTAGCCCCCTCGATCAAATTCACTGTGGAATCAGAGCAAGACTGTAAATTGCCATTCCTAGACTGTCTGATACACAGAATAGGTAACACTTTTAAGTTCAGTATTTATAGAAAACCAACCAATGTGTGTTCATACATTCATTATTATTCTGCCCACCATAATAAAGTCAAACAGTCAGTATTTACAACAATGTTTTTACGTGCCTTGAGAATTTGCAGTCCGGAATTCATCGATGAGGAATACAAATATATATATAATATTGGCTCAAACCTTAAATACCCTAGATCTTTCATAGACAAATGCTTAAACATTACTAAGAAAACTTTTTATAGAACTGATCCCAAGCCCACCCATGACCATAAGAATATCTTAATATTACCATTTCACAAAAATTTCTCACACATTCCGGCACAGCTAAAATCTTGGAACGTCAATGTGGCATTTAAAAACTCATGCACTGTTAAACAAATGTTAATCAAGAACTCCCCCAACAACACAATTGGTTGCATTTATAAAGTTCCTTGCAAGGAATGTAATATGTTTTACTTAGGCCAGACAGGTAAAGATCTTGTAACTAGAATTAAACAACACAAATACAGTGTTAGGACAGGCCAGGAATCCAATGCTCTGTTTGTTCATTTGAGGGATAACAAGCATTGCATTGACTGGGATAATGCCTCCTCAATATTACCATGTAATTCAATTGATAGTAGGAACATCATAGAATCTAGTCTTATTAAACATACCGAAGCATTCAACATGAATTTGAGTAACGGCATGTACAAGCTGGACAACTTTGTAATTAAGAAGATTTGTGATCAGGTGAGAGGGCGGGTCACTGTCCCATCTGACCCAACCACCAACCGTTGTGTGCCATTTAAAGATTAGTAGGGTCATTACCTGACCATTGTGGACCTGGTCTCACCCTCCTCTGTATATATTCATCTTGTTTTGCATTACTCTATCTAGTCTGTACTCACCCCTGAAGATGTGAATTACACGAAAGCGCTTGGGAACTTCGTGTTTTCTTCTTTCCTGGTGGTTATCAGCATATATATATATATATATATTGTTGATGAATATGATGTATTTCTTTGTGTACGAACCTCTGTCTTGCATGGCAGTGAACAGTGACACCACCCACATGAATCTGACCTATATATACTGTTAATGAGTATGATGTATTTCTTTGTGTATGAACCTCTGTTCTGCGTGGCAGTGAGAAGTGTTACCACCCTCAGTGTCAGGACCTGACTGAATTACTCAGAATAGGCAAACTGTACTCCAAGCTTTGTCAATAAATTTGTTAAACTAAAAGAGGATGATAGTGCTATATGTAAGGAGAAAAAGAGATTATAAAGAAAATGGTAAAAGAATGTAAAAGAAGATTCGTTTAAAGATAAGAGGAAACAGTTGAGAAAGAGGAGGCAGTATCTTATTGAGAACATGGTGGATTGAATTGTACATAACAAAGTAGGAGAAAAGGGTAATAAAAGAGGCAATACTGGCTGTAAGCTTTATAAGTTTAAGGCACCAAGAGTGGATGGAGTCACTGGTGAAATGTTAGGGATGCGAGACAGAAAAGTGATGCATTAAATGATAAGAGTGTTGCAGGCTATGTAAAACAGAAAGCATGTATAGTTCTCCTGTAAAGGAAAAAGTAATATGTAGTGAATGCCAAAAATTACAGTCCTGTACAGTATATGTCGTAGAATATGGGGTGTCTTTGATTGTGCTTTGAGATTAATAAGATTTTCATTTTTAGGTACAGCCCTTTGTGGACCCCATGAACATTGTGAAAGAGGAAATGAAATATGAAAATGAGTCACAAGGCCAGTCATTTGATTCAACAGGAATGGCACCTCTCCAACAAATAATACAGGTAATAAGTGCAATGCAGGTATAAAATTTATTACAATGTTGTTTCAGTAAAGACTCTCTCTCTCTCTCTCAAAACAAGTATGCTTTGAGGTGCAAGTGTATGAGAAAAACTGAGGAGTTGGATTGACTTTTATCAATGAATTAATGAAGTTAGAAGGTGTCACATATGAGAACACTAGAAGTAGGATCACAGCAAATTGTATATGTTAGTCGTTTCATATGTGGTATAAAGTATTTATTTTGTATGATTTATGGGTATATTTTTATTCATGTACATTTGTGGACAAAAAGAATTAAGCAAGTAGGGAGGGAGGCAAGGTAGGAGTAGGCGGAGACTTGGTAATGTCGCATAATGGTAACAGTAAAATGTCTGTGATTTTCTTTCCACACCACAGATTATTTTTTTTTACCCGATAGTTTGATCATGAGGCAGGCGCAGCTTACTCTAACAATGGGCTGTAGATAACTCAATACACCCAAACCACATTTTTTTTTCTTCTCTCCATCACCCTGACACGAAATTGCCAAGTCTTCCTCCCTTCCTCCCTGCCAATTTTTTTCTCCACAGCTGTACTTACCTATTGAATTGTTAATACTTACACCAACTCATACTTTTTCCCAGGAGCCGTTAAGACCATGGATTCAGCCTGAAAGCAGTCAAAGTAACCCAAGTTTTCCAACTGCTTTGCCAAATTCTGTCCCTGATCCTAATATGGTAAGGTAAAAAGTGGTGTTAAAAAATTATATATAACTTGCCCTTAATATTCGCTGGGGTTTTAGTCTCAAAATAGTTGTGAATATCATTTGCTGACGGGGTGGGTGGATATTTTTACTCATATGCAAAGAATTGTATATTCCCTTTATGTGTTTGTCCTTAGGACAATTATTTCTTTTACTTGTACAGTATAGTAATAATAATAATATTAATAATTAACGGTTTATTGAAAAAGTTTTGCAGCCCGAAGCCTGAAAATATACATTGGACATACAGTGACATGGGGGAGTTAACAAAAGCCTTCATTTGAGAAGGGAAAAGGAACATACAGTGAACATACAAATTAATGTTTACAGTGGAGGTAACGTGAGCTGAGGTGTTGAACAGCAAACAAGTGGTGTAGTAACTCCCTCACAGGTGGTGTTGTGAGGGGCCTCACGTGGTGTATTAATTCCTTCACAAATGGTGTTATGAGGGACCTCACGTGGTGTATTAATTCCCTCACAAATGGTGTTATGAGGGACCTCACGTGGTGTATTAATTCCCTCACAAATGGTGTTATGAGGGACCTCATGTGATGTATTAATTCCCTCACAATGGTGTTATGAAGGACCTGATGTCTGTGTGTGTGTGTGTGTGTGTAGTCACACACACACACGAAACATACAAATAAAAAAATAAATAATAATGGGAAAATGCTCTCACAAATAATCAGAAACAAGACATATTTCACTGGATTTACTGTTATAATCAATGTTTACTGATATAATGGGCTTTAATAATGATTAACCATGGCATTGTAACCAGGTTAGACTCGTCACTGTAACCACCAGGCTACTGGGCCAAGCTGTGAGGTGTTATGATTTTTCAACTCATATTTTCGAGCAGATATACTTAACTTTCTTAATTTATTTTTACTCAGTTACATGCACACACCATCCTAAATACATACAGGTTGACAACCCCTTATCCGAAATTCCGAAAATCGAAAATCTCTGAAAACCAAACATTTTTTCGTGGAGCAAAATTATTTTTTCGTTTTTTTCTTTTTTCTTTTATTATAACAGGGATTAGCCCACCTGGGCACAGGTCACTGACCCACATCAGGGCCTGAGGGGCGAAAATGTAATTATAATAATAATTATTCATATTAAATAAAATTTATAATAAAAAATACACAAAAATAAAATACAGGTAATAATAATAATACAGGTTGTCAATCCCTTATCCGAAATCCTTGGGACCAGATGTATTTCGATTGTTGGAATTTTTCGGTTTTCAGAATGGTTAGGTTTTTTTTTTTTTTTTTTTTTTTTTTTTTTTTTTTTTTTTTTTTTCTTCATTAGCCCACCCGGGCACAGGTCACTGACCCACATTGGGGCCTGGGGGCTAAAATATAATAATAATTATAATTATAATAATTATAATAATAATTCATAGGTGTAGGTCGTGTTTCTCACTTTTGATCTTTTTACTCATTCTTGTATTTCTTTATTATTATTATTATTATTTTATTATTACAATATTATTGTTGTTATTATTATTGTTAACATTCTTATTTTATTTTTGTATTTTTTATTAAAAATTTTATTTACTATGAATAATTATTATTATTACCGTATTATCATTATTATTACTATTACTATTACTATTACATTTTCACCCCCCAGGCCCCGATGTGGGTCAGTGACCTGTGCCCGGGCAGGCTAATGAAAAAAAAAAAAAAAAAAAAAAAAAAAAAAAAAAATTGCTCCACAAAAAAACTTTCGGTTTTCAGAGCTTTTCGGTTTTTGGAATTTCGGATAAATGGTTGACAACCTGTAGTAATAATAATAAAGAAATACAAGAATGAAAAAAAGATCAATAGTGAGAAACACGACCTACACCTATGAATTATCATCATCATCATCAATCATCATCATCATCATCAATCATCAATCATCATCAATCATCATCAATCATCAATCATCATCAATCATCATCAATCATCAATCATCATCATCATCATCAATCATCAATCATCAATCATCATCATCATCATCATTATTATTATTATTATTATTATTATTATTATTATTATTATTTCGACCCCCAGGTCCCAATACAGGCATCCCCCGCATTACGGAAGGGTTCCGTTCCCGGAAAATTTACCGTATCGCGAAATTCCATAACGCAAAACCTATTTTCCCATTGATTTCCATTATAAAACTGGAGATGCGTTCCTAAGGAATTTTTTCGGCCCCAAAAAAGTAATTCAAGCACTTTTATTAATGAAAATAAACATTTATAAACACATACAATACAGTACAGTAAGTCCCCAAGTTACGTACATAATGGGGACCAAAAGGTTGTACGTAACTCGAAATGTACGTAACTCGAAAATCCCCCAACCCTATAATGTTATCTGGTGGTAATTAATACAACTTATCAAATGCAAACATATTTTATTTAACATAAATGCGGCATAAGTAGCCGCGCGGTGAACTATGTAAACACACTCGCGGCAACACTCGTGACGCAGTCAGCCGTCGCAGTCGTCGCAGTCGTCACTATCATCCATATCACGCGGCACTGGATCAGGTGTAGATGATGTTGATGGCACTGGATCAGGTGTAGATGATGTTGATGCCACTGGATCAGGTGTAGATGATGTTGATGGCACTGGATCAGGTGTAGATGATGTTGGCAATACGGCTGCTGGTTTGAAGAATTTGTGGATGGATGTTTGGGTTGTTATCTTCTTTTTTTCTTCATAAATTATGTGATAGCATTTAATAGCCTCTTGGATCGCTGCTGACACCTTGGCAAGTCTTTCTTCATTTGGATCTTGCTGTTCAAAAAGTGCCAACATTTCCTCCCCCTTTGCAAAAGCCTGCGCCATCAGTTTAGTTTGGAAATGCTTTGTAGGCATTTCAACTTGATCTTCTTCAGCTGTTTCTATTTCCCGTCGTTGCTTCTCCAACTCAATCAACTCGTCATTTGTCAAGTCCTTGCCGTGGGCGTCGAAATACTCAGAGAAGTCATTCTCCTTCAGGTCTAACTCCAGTTTCTCACTTATTTTGATTAAGTTGTTGATCACAGCCTTCTGCTCCTCCTGAACATTCTCAAACCCACTGAAGTCGTTGACAAACTGTGGACAGATTTTCTTCCACACGCCGTTCATGCAGGATGATGTAACCTCCTGCCAGGATGCACCGATGTTTTTAATTGCCTTGTAGATATTTTAGGACTTCCAAAATTCCTTGAGAGTCATCCCATTGTCATCAGTTGCCTTCAGTGCTTGGTGGAAGGTGCGCCTAAGATAATATTTTTTAAATGTTGCAATGACGCCCTGATCCATTGGCTGGATGATAGATGTTGTGTTGGGTGGCATGTACACAACCTTTACCTTTGGGTGGAAGTCATCCAGGAAAGGGGGGTGACCAGGTGCATTGTCAAGCAGCAGGAGGATGTTGAAGGGTATACCATTGTCCCTGCAATATTTTTCCACGTCTGGTATAAGATGGTGGTAGAACCAGTCTTGGAAAAGTGCCTGTGTAACCCATGCTTTAGTGTTACTTTTCCATATGACAGGAAGGGATGCCTTTGCAATGTTTTTGAGTGCTCGTGGGTTTTCAGAACTGTACACAAGCAATGGTTTTAATTTAAAATCACCAGCTGCATTACCACCAAGAAGCAGCGTCAGTCTGTCCTTCGCTACTTTAAACCCAGGCATTGACTTCTCCTCTTTGCTTATGTACGTCCTGTCAGGCATTTTTTTCCAATAAAGCCCAGTTTCATCCACATTGAAGATCTGTTGTGGTGTGTAGCCTCCCTCGTCAATAATTTCCGCGAGTTTCTTTGGAAAATCCTGTGCTGTTTTCCAATCAGCACTCGCCGCCTCACCAGTCACTCGAACATTATGCAGCTTATTTCGCACCTTGAATCGGTTAAACCACCCATTGCTAGCATTGAATGTCACAGTATCATCAGGGTGATCTTTCTTTAGGTCGTTGAAAAGACTTAGGGCTTTCTCCTGAATCATACTGAGACACAGAGGCTTACGTTTTTGTGTGCAGTCCTCGATCCACAGCGCAAGATATTTTTCCATTTCTTCCAGAACCTTCCCTCTTCTTTTAGTTATAATCGTAGATTGCATTGGCACTGCAGATTTCACATGTTCCTTGATCTTTTCTTTGCCCTTATCAATTGTATTAACAGTTGACCGACTCAGGTTAAATTTGCGGGCAACATTGGTCAACTTTTCACCACTGTCAAGCAGTTTTATCATGTCCATTTTTACCTCTAGTGAGATTGCTTGATGTTTCGTAGCACTCCCACTGGCTTCACCACTCTTACGCTTTACACCAGTCATTGCACACAGAGTAAAGTGTACAAAATAGGGCAGAAATTCACAGGAGAAGTATGCACAATGACCACACGTGTTCGCACAATGACCACACGTGTTGCTTTGGTGCGTCTAGCGTGTCGTCTGCATGGTCAGTGATAGTGGCGGCGCGGTGCGGCTGGCACGCAAACTATACGCTCGCCCGCCAAATTTAAAAATTGCTCGCCCTTTTAAGACAATATTTTTGCAATTAAAGACTTCAGAAACGATGTACGTATCGGCCGTTTGTACGTAAGTCGGATGTACGTAACTCGGGGACGAACTGTACATTAAATAATTTATGATATACCTTCTTAAAACACCAATTTAGGGGTTAATATTGCATAATATTGCATTATACAGCTATGTGTATATTTTTTTGATTGCCCCGTCATAGAAGTCCGTTTTCTCTCACTTCAAGGCCGCCTGAGTCATCCGTTTTCTCTTAATCTTAAGAGTGCACCAGGGACTACTGTATTATTTTTTAGTGGTGTCACAGAATTTGATGTTGCAACTGGGGTTGCAATTGTTGAGGCAACTTAGGTATGTCTGATTACAGTTGGAATATTCAAGATCCATTGTGAGTGATGTTTAAAGCTTCAACTGTCTTTATGGTTGGTAAAACTTGTCAAGTCTGTCAGTCTGAATGGCATGTGTGAGGCCTTGTATTTGTTAAAATTTACCCCAATTTCCGTAAGGGCGGATTTACGGGCCGTAACGCGAAATTATTGGTCATAATTTACAAATTCCGTAAGAGCGAAATTCCATAACCCGGGCTTCCGTAACGCGGGGATGCCTGTATGGGATAGTGAACTGTGCCCGGGTGGGCTGATCTCTGAAGATCCGGAATCCGAAATGCATCTGGCCCCAAGGATTTCGGATAATGGATTGTCAACCTGTATTGTGAGAAAAAGTAGAAGAAATAATTGTCCTAAGGGCAAACCTGTACTCAAATGTACTAAGTTAATTACTAAAATTTTTATGTCGAGTGCACATTATGGGATGTTTATACTCAAATTAATCACTATTTTGCAAGAATTCCAGCATTGCAAGTTATATTCCGCTAAGTCAAGTCAGTGACATTTTATAAGTGAAAAACTTAAATGTCCTCTATTGTATAATCATGAGTCCCTGACCCCTCCACTGGCAAGTATGCAGTAATCTCCCCTCCTGGGTGTCAACACCCCACCTAACCCCTAACCCCTCCCCACACCTCCCAGCCAGAAGGTTATAAGGATTTTCAGGGATAAGGTAGTTTTAGGCTTTATTTTTTTCTTATAAAATGTCACAGACTTGACTTAGTAGAATATAACTTGCATTGCTGGAATCTTTGCAAGAAAGCAATTGATTTGAGTATAATTTTGCTTAGTACATTTAAATATACAGTATAGTGAGTACTGTACAGTAATATGTTACTCAAAATAAAAGCTTTTTCAAAGAGTGACATCTGTATAACTAGCCCAACCAGGAAAATGCTTCCAACTTTAAAACTACCTTCAACATTCTTGGGTACAGCCAGGGTGTCATCCGGCAATAATCGAAAGCCACGAATTGTAAATGCATGCTGTATAATAATTTATAAACTTTACAAATGTAGGTATAAAGTACAAATATCCCTCAATATATGAATGGGTTAGGTTAGAAACATTTGTTTAGTGAATTTTCTTATCTCGAATTACAGAACAAATGAGAAAAATAGGGTTCCGTTGCCCATTGACAAAAATAACCCAGTATCATACCCAAACACATGAAATCGGTCCCCAAACAAGAAAAGAAACCAACCTAGCTTATGATAAATAGTACACAACTACTGTAATTTACTACCTAACACATTAAAAGCATTAATGAAATACTGCTGTGTTTAGATGAAAATAAGGAAAAGCTAAATCTAAGTTTAACACAGCCACCATTTATATATACAGTAGAACGTCGATTTAAAGCGATTTGATTTAAGATTATTGATTTAAAGCGACACCCACAATTAAGGACAATGTTTTAATTTAAAGCTAATCTTTCCTAATTTGCGAGAGTCAATCTGGCACATCATATTTTAAATTTTGCGCCTAATGTTTCTCTGGACACGCTACACTGTCCTAAGGAAGAGCAAAGCTGTACTGTACATGTACTCAAAATAATGTACTAAATGGTTACTAAAATTTTTGCCTAGTGCAAACTATACCATGTTTATATCCAAATTAATCACTATCTTATAAGAATTCTAGCAATGTAAATTATATTCTCCCCCATCACTTCTGTGACATTTTATAAGCAAAAAACAAAAACTCAATCTAAAGGACATAAATAACAAATAAATACTTCACTAGACCTTCAGCGCCAACTGTCAAACATGTCACTGTCACTTCCCTCCCTCTCTCCCTCCCCCCAGCCAGGGTTTGGTGTCTTAGGATTAAAGTTTTTATCTTATATAATGTCACAAACTAAAGTTAGGAGAATATAATTTGTATTGCTGGAATCCTTGCAAGACAGCGAATAATTTGAATGTAAACGTCATATATTTTGCACAAAAGATAAAAATTTTTGCTCTTTGCAATAAAATTCTTAAATTAGAACTAAAATTTGGATGTCTAATGCGGGCTATTGCATGTTTATATTCAAATTATTCACTATCTTATAAGAATTCCAGCAATGTTGATTATATTCTCCCAGGTCAGTTCAGTGACATTTTATAAGAGAAAAACTTAAAGTCACTCTTAAGGACAGATAAATAAATAAGCACTAGACCTTGGCATCAACTGTCAAACATATCACCTCACCTCCCTCCCCCCCCCCCCCCCCCCATCTTCCCAGCCAGTAAACAGACCATTTCGCATCCCTTAATTTTAGCTGTGTTGATTTATGAGTGTTTGTTTTAACATAATACCACAAAAAACAATGTTTTGTTTATTCTAGGAGATGGGCTGTGGTGCATCTGGGTAGACTGTCAGTCTTTTTAGTATTTTGTGTTTCTCTCAAGTACCAAACAATTATTCCATTGAAACAACCCTTCAATTTAGTGCAAATTCTGTTTAAAGC
The DNA here is from genome assembly GCA_958450375.1 of Homarus gammarus. NCBI lineage: Eukaryota > Metazoa > Arthropoda > Malacostraca > Decapoda > Nephropidae > Homarus > Homarus gammarus. Next base: position 15,543 of record CAUDMG010002798.1, read on the forward strand.
GAACTCTCTTGGAACCTATCTTGTGTTATATCGACATTCTACTGTATTCTGGCTGCGTCACACGTGGCCATCCACAACCTTTGCCATCCACAACCTTTGCCATAGCAACCCAACTTGTCTGGGGATGCTCCCCTTACAAACCCTTAACAACATTCCCACATCCCACTCTCACACACAAAGAAATATTTATTCCCTTTATGTTTTTGACCTTATAATTATTATTTCTTTTATTTATTTATTTATTTTTTTGCATTGTGTATGTAGGATTGTATGTGCATGTAACTGAGTAAAAAAAAATGAAGAAAGCAAAGTTTAATCTATGGAAAATTGCGATTTGAATAATAATCATATCCTAACTCCCCTCAGCTCATCCCCACTAACTCTGGTTTTACGCGGACGGCCATTCATGCGGCACCTGTCAGAAGAGATAATTATTATTTACATGGTAAATTCCATCATATACGTGGCAAGCAGCAGGGCGAGGTGCTGAGCGCTGACGTCAGACTCGCGCCGGTGATGTCGCAGACTTTGATTGGGCCACATATCCTTACCACCCACGCACCCCCTCCACCGCACGCTGTCATTGGTCTAGGCATCCTTGTCATTCCCTCCACCCACGCTCTGCGCCACCGTTTCAGTCTCACTGTCTCTGTGTACATTCACTCGTGCCCAAGAACCAGTGCTTTTTTTCTTTCTACACAATGGCTTCCGCTGGACCCCCACCACCCCTGAGAGGCCATCATACCATCATAAAATTAAGATGTTATTTTTACTACGCTGTACAGTATTGTGTGGCAATAGCCAAAAAAAGGGTAGTCTGGCGGTCAGCCCAGTCCCTATTTCAATTAATCCCATAGGTTCTTATATTTTATTTAGGCGTTTCGCTTTATACGCGGACCTCCATGGGTTTAATTAACCGCGTAAAACCAGACTGTACTGTATACAGTGGTCCCTCGGTTAATGAATGCCTCGGTTAACGAATTACCTTCCATAAGAATCTTCAATTCGGTTAACGAAAAAAATTTGATTAACGAAAGCCTTACGAAAATCTCATTTTGTTTTGAACGTCAGCTGATAAGCTGAGGAGGTACTCAGCCAATTCAGTGATCTCTTCTATGTTTACATTCAAATTAATCACTATCTTATAAGAATTCCAGCTATGCAAATTAAATTCACTCCAGTCACTTCTATTAAATTTTATAAGCAAAAAACAAAAACCTCAATCTAAAGGACATAAATTAACAATTAAATACTTCACACCACAGGCGCCAACTGTCAAGCATGTCACTGTCACCCCTCCTTCCCTACACCCCACCTTCCCGAGAAACGTTTGGGGAAAAGCACCAGGCTTACAGGTTTAATAATAAATAATATCTCAGACTAAAGTTAGGAGAATATAATTGGCATTGCTGGATTCCTTGCAAGCCAGCTAATAATTTGAATATAAACGTCATATATTTTGCACAAAAGATAAAATTTTTGCTCTCTCTAATAAAATTCTTAAATTAGATCTAAAATTTGTATGTCTTATGCAAAGTATAGCTTGTTTATATTCAAATTAATCACTATCTTATAAAAATTCCAGTATTGTAAATTATATTCTGGCTGGGTAATTTCTATGAATTTTATGAGCTAAAATCAAAAATCTCAAGTAAATAAACAAATTATACTTCACCAGACACTATCTGTCACCTCTCCTCCCGCTCCCCCCCCCGCTCCCCCCCCTGTTCCCATGCTCGCTGGCTCCCTCCCTCCCTCCCTCCCTCTGCCTTCCCAGACAAAAGTTTTGTGTTTTCTTTAGGCTTTAAAGTGTTTATTTTAAATAATATCTCAGACTAAAGTTAGGAGAATTTAATTGGCATTGCTGAAATCCTTGCAAGACAGCGAATAATTTGAATATAAATGTCATATATTTTGCACAGGAGATAAAATTAATCACCTGTATCACATTACAGTTGTGATTTAAGAGTTTTAGTGTGTATGTACAATATATATATATATATATATATATATATATATATATATATACAAGTACATATATATATATATATATATATATATATATATATATATATATATATATATATATATATATATATATATATATATATATATATATATATATGCTGATAACCACCAGGAAAGAAGAAAACACGAAGTTCCCAAGCGCTTTCGTGTAATTCACATCTTCAGGGGTGAGTACAGACTAGTCTGTACTCACCCCTGAAGATGTGAATTACACGAAAGCGCTTGGGAACTTCGTGTTTTCTTCTTTCCTGGTGGTTATCAGCATATACCTAGATCACACGCACCTACAGTGATTTACTTGCATATATATATATATATATATATATATATATATATATATATATATATATATATATATATATATATATATATATATATATATATATATATATATATATATATATATATATATATATATATATACAAAGTACATATATATATATATATATATATATATATATATATATATATATATATATATATATATATATATATATATATATTTCATTAGCCCAAGCGGTTAGCGTTCCCCGGTCACAGTCATTGGCTTGTGGGCCGTGGGTTCGAATCCTGGCGGGTTGAGGTGTTGATTGTATGTAGAAGTCCGCGTGCTTTATTGGGCTAATGAAATATATATGGATCCTCGTGTTTCGAAGCCGGATTTGGTAAAACGTTACTCTGACCACCTACGTGATACGGGTGGTCCCCATTAGAGGTTCATGGCGCCATAAGCTCGTTGAACAGGCTTTGTGTGAAATATAACAAAGTCTAGGACTGCTTTTAGTATCCTGGTGGTCAAGCGGTTAGCGTTCCCCGGTCACAGTCATTGGCTTGTGGGCCGTGGGTTCGAATCCTGGCGGGTTGAGGTGTTGATTGTATATATATATATATATATATATATATATATATGTGTATATATATATATATATATATATATATATATATATATACTCCCCGACTTACGACGGGGTTAGGGACCCAAATCCAGGTCGTAAGTCTGACATAGATAAAAATAAAATGAAAAAAAAAATTAAATTTTTTTTTTTTTTTTTTTTTTTTTTTTTTTTTTTTTTTTAATCTACAATGAAATACAGTACACTATACATAATAAATAATGAGGATTGGATACAGTACAGTAAAAGTAATAAATAATGAGGAATGGATACAGTGTGACTGAGCACTTACCTTAAATGTAGTCAGCTGAATGCACACAGAGCCCCCATAATTTTCTATTTACAGGATACATGGAGACTATATTAATTGGAAGAAGCAGAAGAGGAGACAGGGCTGGGTGGGGCATCAATGTCGCTTTCTTCAGACAGGTTTATGTGCTGTGGAAACTTGCTGGTTGAAGGTATTGGATCATCTTGAGGGAGTGAAGAGGCAGCACTGGTGGGGCGTGAGGAGACAGCACCGGGGGACTTCTTGAAATAGATGTCCAATTTAGACTGCACAGTTTGCTTTTTCTTTTCATTATAAATCTCCCTGTAGCAAGCTAGTGACTCTTGGACCATTCTGTCAACTTTGGCATAATGCTCATAATTTTGATCCATGCCATCAAACATTTGCATTCCTTTATTAATTGTAGCAAATGCCTCTGCCATATGTTTCACTGAAAACTTTTTGGGGGGTGCAGGCTCTTCTTCTACATTTTGTCTCTCTTCTTCCTCTGCAATTTTCTGTGCATCTAGTTCAATAAGATCCTCGTTACTGAGCTCTTCTGCTACACTTTCAACCAACTGTCCAACATCTTCATTATCAATTTCTAACTCCAGCTGTTTACCTAACTCCACTATCTTGTTACTAATATCCGAAATAACTTCATTTTCATTAAATCCTTTGAAACTGTTCACATATCTTTTCAGGGTTTTCTTCCATATTCCATTCATGCAATGTTTTGTAACCTGATCCCATGCTGCACTAATGCTCTTTATACATGACAAAATGTTGTACTCCTTCCAAAACTCTCTGAGTGTTTTCTCACCTTCAGTGGCAGCAACAGCCTGAGCAAAGGTCGTGCGTAAACAATACGCTTTAAAGGCAGCAATAGCACCTTGATCCATGGGTTGGATGATAGAGGTAGTGTTAGGTGGAATGTACACTACCTTAACATCAGGGTGCATGTCGTCCAGGTGTGGTGGGTGTCCTGGAGCATTATCCAAAATCAGTAAAATCTTGAATGGAATCTGTTGTTGTAGACAATACTCCTTGGCTCGTGGAATGAAACAAGTCATGAACCAATCCTCAAACAGTTCTAGGGTCATCCAGGCTCTCTTATTACTGCAATAAAACACTGGCAGTGTGTGCTTGCTGACATGTTTAAAAGCCCTGGGGTTCTCTGAATGATAGATCATGAAGTGTAATTCTGTCCTTGAATGCCTTGAATCCTGGCATTGTTTTTGCCTTTTTGTGGATGTATGTCCGCTCAGGCATGCTCTTCCACAATAATCCAGTCTCATCCACATTGAATATTTGCTCAGGCAAATATTTCCCTTCCACAATCACATCATCTAACTCCTCCTTAAAAGCTACGGCAGCACCAACATCGGCACTACCTGCCTCTCCAATCACCTTAACATTGTGTAGACTGTAGTGTTTTTTAAATCTATCAAACCACCCATGACTGCCTGTAAAGGTTTGATCACATTCATCTTCTGCCTGCTCCTTCAGGCTTTGGAACAGGCTTCTTGCTTTAGCCTGTATGGTTAGAAGGCTTAAGGGTACACTCTTCTGTATCTGGTCTTCTATCCATATCACCAATAATTTTTCCATATTGTGAATAGGACCTTGTCTTCTCTTTGATATTATAGTTCCCTTTATAGGTGTTGTTCCTTTCACTACTTCACGAATACGTTCCTTGTCCTTCAGAATAGTGTTATTAACTTCATTTTCATCTCAGAAGTAATTGCCTGTCTCCTTTTCTTTGGAACACCACCAGCACTCTCACTTTATGCTTTCCAGTCATTATAAAGTCAATTAAATACGATAATAACGAAAGTTCACAGCGCGATCAGTATAGGATACGATAGCCAAACACAAACTAAGCGCTCCATTGAGTGAGTGTACCCACGAGGCGACCCGAGACGCGCCACCCTCTCGCCCAGGACGGAAACGTTTCGGTATAGAAAATGCGCTCGTCATTTGAAAATATTTTTGGTCACGACTGCCGCGGTCGTATGTCCCGACGGACGTATGGTCAGAGCAGGTCGTAAGTACCATTGGACATAAGTCCATGTTTTCGTAAGTACCAATGGACGTAAGTCCATGTGGTCATAAGTCGGGGACTACCTGTGTGTATATATATATATATATATATATATATATATATATATATATATATATATATATATATATATATATATATATATATATATATATGCTGATAACCACCAGGAAAGAAGAAACTTCGTGTTTTCTTCTTTCCTGGTGGTTATCAGCATATACCTAGATCACGCGCACCTACAGTGATTTACTTGCATATATATATATATATATATATATATATATATATATATATATATATATATATATATATATATATATATATATATATATATATCCCGACTTACGACGGGGTTAGGGACCCAAATCCAGGTCGTAAGTCCGACATAGATAATTTTTTTTTTTTTTTTTTTTTTTAAATAAATAAATAATGCACAATGAAATACGGTATAGTAAAAGTAATGAATAATGAGGATTGGATACAGTACAGTGAAAGTAATATATAATAAGGAATGGTTACAGTGTGACTGAGCACTTACCTTTAATGTAGTCAGCTGAATGCATATGGGGCCCCCATGATTTTCTAATTATACATGGAGACTACAATAACTGGAAACGTTTCGGTGTAGAAAATGCGTGTGTCATTTGAAAATAAATTTTTTTTTTTTTTTTTTTTTTTTAATAAAAAATCTGCGGCGGTCGTAAGTCCCCACAGGGTACCGCGGAAAGTGAGAAACGCGTAAAGTGAATAACATAACATATGGGATTAATTGAAATAGAGACCAGGCCGACCCCCAAACTCCACTTTTTGACGACACAACTATGTTGTAGTAAAAATTTTATCTTAACTCTATGATGGTATGCACAAACAAGTAATATAGAAGAGGTTAGGTTAGGAAAAATAAAGGTGAAGTTAGGAAAAATAAAGGTTAGGTTAGGAGTCACCATCACTGTCATCCACACTTGTCAGGGCCTCCCTGACAAATCCCTCAAAGTCATCTTCACTGTCTCTACCTCTGTCAATATCACTGGCTTGGGCTGGCTGTGGTGGGTTGCTGGCGAAGAACTCGGTTATGCTTTGCTGACGGCTGGTGATTATGTCATCGTGATAAACCTTGAAGTAGGGCTCCATAGTCTGCAACAGCTGGGTAGTGAAGATTTCATACCTGTTTGTGTCATGGTCGTCGGAAAGGAGGAGCTTGATTTTTTCGACACACTTGATGGCACCCCTAACATTACTATGGGATAAGCGGTGTTCTTCTTGGGATGACGCACCACCTGCCTCTTCACTGACGTCATCATCCTCTACCATCTCGTCGGTAGTCACATCAGGATCCCTTATCACCTCCAGGATGTCGTCATTGGTGGTCTCGGAGAAGCCTGCAACTGTAACACTCAGCGCAGCTTCTCTGGCAAGGTCCACTGCTACTCCATCAATCTGAACCTCACCAGTCACAGATTGACTCTGCCTTACGCCCAGAATGCCTTGCAACATATGTCTCCATGCGTGACGAACAGTTGCTACAGACAGCTGATCCCATGCCTCCACCAAGAAGTCCACAGCTTTCTTGATGTTAAATATTCTCCAGAATAGTTTGAACAGTATTTTTTGCTCTGCCAACTGTTGATCCTCGTCTTCTTCACTCTTGCTATCGGTGGAGGTGTCACTCAGGTTACGCATCTCTTCCCTGGTGTTGGTGTAGTCGTTCAGGAGCTGGAATTTTTTTGTTGAGAATACAGCTTTTACATTGCAGATTAACTCTTGGTCCATGGGCTGTAATATAGAAGTAGTGTTGGGAAGAAGGAAGACCACTTTTACGTTGGGGTGACGATCAAACAGTAGGGGCGAGTGTCCTGGTGCGTTGTCCAGCAGCAACAAAATCTTGAATGGCACATTCTGTTGCTCACAGAATTTCTTTACATCGGGAATGAAACAGTCATCAAACCAGGAGAGGGACAGTGTAGAAAACATCCACGCCTTACTTGCGGTCAGCCAGTGGACATTTAGTTTGGTCATGTCCATGCTTTTGTAGACGTGTGGCTTGCGTGCTGTGTGGATCACCGATAACTTGAGCTTACAGGTACCGGAGGCATTGGTGGTAAACAGGACGGTGATGCGTTCCTTCTGCATCTTCCGGCCCCGAATCTTGCTGGAATTCTTCACAACGAAGGTCTTGGAAGGTAGCTTTTTCCAGAAAAGACCAGATTCGTCCATGTTAAACACCTGGTTGTCGGTGTGCTGTCCTTCCTCCATAATCTCACGTAAAAATGGAGGAAATTCCCTAGCCGCAGCACGGTCAGCACTCGCTTCTTCACCACCAATGTTTATATTGGTGATCTTGTTCCACATCTTAAACCTCTGTAACCACCCAGAGGAAGCATTAAATGGTTTGGGCTCTGTAATTCCCATCTTTCATGCCACTGCAACATACAGTTCACGTGCGTACTCCTTAACAGAGCGCGTGTCGACCGCCATGTTCCGTCGCGCCTGACGCACCAAGTAGCTCACAAGTAATTTTTCTCTCTTGGGAAGCACCTGGTTGTGAAAATACTTGATCATAGAAGCACCTGTAGACTTTGTGATGTTCATGTGCTCCTTTATCTTGGTTACATCCTTCTTTATCGTCCGGATCATAGATTCGTTCACACCATGCTGGCGCGCCAAATCAACCTGTCTTGTTCCTTTCTCCAACTCTTGGATGATCTTGTACCTCACCTCGTAGCTTAAGGAACGTCGTGTCTTCTTTGGCTTAGTGCCGCTGGGTCCAGGTAAGGAAAGGTTTCTCTCTGGGGGCGGTGGTCCGGTGGAAGCCATTTTACAGAACAGTGGATGCACGATTACACGGTCTGGCCTGGGGGGATGAAACTGCCGCGGCTAGGTCAAGCGTCGTCTTTCCTCCCTCTCTCCCTCCCCCGGGTGGACACGTCATAGTGCTTTAAACCAATTTCAGCTAGCAGCGGGGGAGGTAGGGATGCATGGCCAATCACAGTCCCATACGTCATATGACGTCAGTGATAACGCAACAGAGACATGCACTGCGCAACCTTACCGCGCTAGGGTGTGTCATAGGAGGGAATATCAACTAAAACTAATGGCCCATCACTTTTTTGGTAGATTTTAGTGTATATAAACAGAAAAAAATTTCAGTTTCAATATTTTGCAACCTTTTGCTAGGTAAATTTTAGCGTGAAATTTATCGAAAATCTAACGTACAGCTGCATTAGTGCATTACAATTAAATAGTGAACATTGCTTTTTGACTTCATTCTTTAACAACCCAACTAACAATATTTTTTTCTGTTTCAGATTCTGATGCATTTATAAGTTAATAATATTTGCGATGGCTGCTTGTGTCAGGACGAGGAACCAAAAATCCAGTCATCTCAGTCACTATCTTGGGTCTGGGAGAGAGCTCCTGAAGTCGGAGTTGCCTACATTGAGAGATGCTTTGAGATACGGTGTTTTAATCAGGCAAATCAGTGAAAAGAACCAAAGAATTTACACAAACAAAGACATTGCCAGTGATATGACCAAAGCTGTCTTGGCAGAGTACACTCTGGCTAACGCTCAGTTCAAGCCTCCAGTCATAACAAGTCAGAAGAAGATTAGTGAGAGACTGCTAGCCAGTTGGGAAAAGGCAAGAGATATCTGTCGCGATCCCACTACCCTTTATACTTGGGGAGTGAATCCTACCCCAAGTTATTAACAAATAAAGGTACAAATAGGGAACACGGCAATAATTATCCCCACTAAATACCTACTCAACTAAATGTACTTGAAAAAGTAAGAACAGTTGAAATAAGTGAATCACAAAAGGGAAGATAATTAATTAATTCAATTTATGTTTTAAAGGGAGTAATGATTAGCAAACATGAATTTAAGGGAATAAGTAATTGTATAATAAAATAAGAGTGATGCCGGAAGGGCGAAAATATACTGTAAGGAGTTAGACCAAACAAATATTACTTAACATTACTATATTACACAGACATACGAAATATATATATATACAACAATCACTACAAAATGATTATTTCCTACCAAACAGGAGATTCCTTACCACCAGGATCCCTTCCTAGGCCTAACTAAACGTGTCACTAATACCTGATACCCCTAGGGCATTGCAGAAGACTGGATAAAGCACTAGACAAGGGTCAAGGCTAGAGAACGAATGGACACGTCTAACCTATGCCACGGTTTTTCGCTACTGGGGAGCGTGGGCACGCCGAGCAGCGCGTCTCATATCACGTGATCTAGAACATTTGCTGGATATTTTATATAATTAATTAATATTACTCTTGAGTTGACTTAACAGAGTAAGACAATGATGCATATAAATTACATACATAAATATACAATTAACCTAAGTAACTAAGAACAATAATAATATAATAAGTACAATTAACAATTTATTAATAGCTTGTTTGAAATGTAGGCGTGAACATATGCCTCACGCTATGCGAGTTCCCGAGCGCTACAAGCACGTGACACCTCCCCCAAAAAAGTGAGCTTACAACTAACTGGAAGCGAAAATGGATATGCAGCTACACAGTGAAAGTAATAACTAACACAATTGGTTTAAATCAATATGAAGCAAAATAATTCATAATATATACACAAGGTACTCAATGACAATAAAACAAAAAAATAATTTGCATATAGACATAGTTACTAAATAATCAGACTCGAGAAAGTGCATCAGCCAACACGTTCTCTTTTCCGCGGATATGGGAAATGTTCAAGTTATAGGGCTGAAGTGATAGAGCCCACCTCAAAAGTCTTTGGTTGGTATGTTTCATCTTGTCAACAAAAGTAAGTGGGTTATGATCAGTGAACACTTGAATGGGATAAGCAGTGCTGCCAATATATACTTTGAAGTTTTCTAGTGCCATGATCAGTGATAAAGCCTCATTTTCAATGGTGGCATAGTTTCTTTGATATTTGTTAAATTTTATAGAAAAATAGCACAATGGATGAAGCACTTGATCACTCTCACCCTCTTGCAGAAGCACAGCACTGGCGCCAATTTCACTGGCGTCGACATGGAGAGTGAGCTGTTTCTGGAGGTCAGGTGCAAGTAGTACAGGAGCATTTGCCAGCAGGGATTTAAGATTCTCAAAAGATTCCTGGCAAGCCGTAGTCCACTTGAAGGTTTTCTTGCCACTCAGCAGGTCAGTCATGGGAGAGGCAACGGAGGAGAAGTTTGGACAAAAACGGCGGTAGTACCCCGCCATACCCAGCAACCTCATCACACTCTTCTTATCGCCTGGCACTGGATACTGTTGAATTGCCTCAATTTTGGCTGCTATAGGCTGGACTTCCCCTTGTCCGACCACATGCCCCAAGAAAGTGACGTGGGCATGGCCGAACTCAGTTTTGACGAGGTTCACCGTCAGCTTGCTTGCAGCCAGTACGGAGAAGAGGGCTTGTAGACGACTCATGTGATCTTCCCAGGAACTGCTGAAGACGATAAGGTCGTCTAGGTAACAGCGGACACCTTCCAGACCAGACGTGATGAAATTCATGAGGCGTTGAAAGGTTGCAGGGGCGTTCCGCATACCAAACGGAAGGACTGTGAATTGGTACAACCCCTCAGGAGTGACAAAAGCAGAGATGGCCCTGGAGCGTTCAGTCAGTCTTATCTGGTAGTAGCCCTGGAGGAGATCCAATTTGGTCACGTACCTTGCCTGTCCAAGATCGTCGATCACGTCGTCGATGCGTGGCAAGGGATAACCATCGGGTTCAGTGACAGCATTCACCTTGCGATAATCCACACACAGCCGCATTGACCCATTCGGCTTTGGAACTAGAACAACAGGGGATGCCCATGGACTGATGCTGGGTTCGACGAGGCCTAGCTCTTGAAGACGCTGTACCTCGGCTCGCACACACTCCCGCTTGAAGGCATTAAGACGGTAGGGACGCTGTCGGATTGGCTTGGCTCCCCTGGTCTCAACGTCATGCTCCAGCACTGAACAAGAGAGTGGGTAATCACCAACTATAATAAGATACTCCTGTAATAGAGACTTTATATTATTGGCTTGGTCACTAGAGAGATGACACAACTTAGCACTGGGGTCCTCCAAGATAGTCGAGTTTTCAACTTTTACACTAGACCCATTCATTATTTCAGAAAAACACTGATCTTTATCATCCTTACACTCTGGCACAATGATACAATTTGGCAAGGATTGATCAACACAAGCAACTGCTTTTCCCAGGGTTTCGTTACGAACATGATATGACTTTAAAAGATTGACATGGATAAGGCGTTTTTTCTTACGCCGTTCAGGGGTGCTAATCACATAATTCACGGACCCCTGTTTTTCTAGTACTTCATATGGACCACTGTATTTGGATTTAAAAGGGTGATCATGTAAGGGCAGGAAGGCCAACACCTGCTCCCCCACTTGGAATTCTCTAGGTTTTGCCTGATGGGCCTTATCAAAATGCAGTTTCATTTTCACCTGAGCACACCTTAAGTTGGACTGGGCAAGTTCTACAGCCAGACGCAACTTCTCCTTGAATTGGACCACATATGAAGCTAAGGGCGTCGCGCTCTGATCACTCAACCAACACTCTTTTAACACCTTAAGAGGCCCTCGCGCCTCATGTCCATAGACGAGCTGGAAGGGCGAGAATCCTAGCGACTCTTGTTTACTGTCCCGAACAGCAAACAAAAGCAGGTCAACTCCCTCGTCCCAATCCTTCCCAGTCTCCAGACAGAAGGTGCGCAACATGAGTTTTAGTGTCTGGTGAAACCTCTCTACCACCCCCTGTGACTGAGGGTGATAGGCCGAAGACCTCAACTGCCGGACTCCCAGGGTTTGCATTACCTGATTAAACAACCGGGAAGTAAAATTGGAACCCTGATCTGACTGCACCACTGTAGGAAGGCCTACTTGAGTGAAGAAGTGGGTTAAGGCTTTGATAACATTCTTCGCTGTGATGCGGCGCAAGGGAATGGCTTCAGGATAACGGGTTGCACAATCAATAATGGTTAGCAAGAACTGATGACCACGAGGGGTCTTAGGTAAGGGACCGACACAATCTATGACCACCTTACTAAAGGGCTCTTCAATGACTGGGATAGGCTGCAGAGGGAATGGTTTAACACTGGGGTTCGGTTTCCCCGCTACCTGACAATCATGGCAAGTGCGACAGTAAGAGCTGACGTCTTTCTTCATCCTAGGCCAAAAGAACTGGGATAAAATTTTTGCATAAGTCTTCCTAACTCCTAAATGACCACCCACCCCATCATGAGCGATACTAAGTACGTCCTGCCGCAAAGGTTTGGGAATAACAACTTGATGATGAACTAACCAAGGGTGATTGGCAGGAGAATTGGAGGGACGGAACTTCCGCATTAATACACCAGACCTAGTGTAGTAGCAATTTGATTCTTGCTCAGCTTCTGTCTCAGTAACTGACCTATTGAGAAAACCTACTAGCTCAGGATCCCCTGCTTGTAGCTCAATAAACTTACTCCTAGTGATGGGAGAGGAACCAAAACTAGTGACATCTGGGTTCCTATCTCCATCAGAACTACTCTGGAGGTTATCTGGTTGTGGGGAATCCTCAAAAAATTCACTGAGACCAAGATCAGTATGGTCCGGCTGGATAAGATTATCCTCGGACTTCTCACAGTCCTGGAGGGAAACTTCATCAACTTCACTAGTCTCTTCTACCTCTGTACTGCGGCTCATGCTACGGGTCACAGCACACGCAGGGAACAACCCTGGAAAGTCTACTTCTAACTGCACAGTATTATTCTCGGCAGTGGGACAAGATGAGATCACAACATTAGGGAACATCATGTCGCCAACGAGGTCATTTCCTATCAATAGAGAGACCCCTTCTACAGGTAAGCTATCTACTACTCCTAACGTGACATAGCCTGACTTTATGGATGACCGCAGGTACACTTGACAAAGGGGAATACGCGACCCACCGGTCAAACCGTTCACAAGCACCCAGCTACCAGTATAGCATGAATCCAGGAATGGAGCAGCTTCTTTAGTAACAAGAGATAAGGCTGAGCCTGTGTCTCTCAAGAGTTTAACAGAATTGGGTTGACTGAATTGATCCAAAGCTAAGGAACCAGGAGAACAAAATGGTTCAAAGGTTGATATCATAGAAGAGGGGGAAGCATTCAGGGCAACAGTCTGACTGAGGGCAGTGACACAGGGCTCCAATAATTTCTCCGATTGCTCGGCCACCCTGACCAAAAGAGCGGGGGATCCTTGGTGAGAGGAATTTCTTTTCTTTAACTTGAGACAGTCGCTGATGACATGTCCTGGCTTCTTACAGTACCTGCAACTAGAGTTTCTCTCACCAGTAGGAGTGGATCCACCTGTCCCATGGACCATGGGCTCACCCGGGGTAGATGATGCAGAACCTGAGGGTCGGGTCGGTATGACAAGAGGCAGGGACCTCGATGTAGATGTTGGTGTGGGCCGCTTGAAGGAAGTGAAGGACTGGGACATGGGAGCATAAAACCTCGAATTTACATTTCTATTAGTTAAGGAATAATGGTCAGCCACTGGACCAGCATCAGCCAGGGTACAGATACCTCTCTGATCCAAGTGTGCTCGAATGTCGCCTGGGATACACTTTCTAACCTCCTCTAGCAGGATTAGTTCAACAAGCTTGTCATGTTCTACATGGGCAGACTCACTTTCAATCCACCTCCGACAAAGGACCTGTTTCTGCCTGAAGAACTCCACAAATGTTTGTTTGTCAGTCTTCCGGCAGTTACGGAACTGTTGCCAGTAGGCTTCAGGAACAAGTTTATAAGCACTCAAAACCGCGGACTTAAGAAGGGCATAGTCTAGACACTGATCCTCAGAGAGGGCAGAAAACACATCTAATGCTTTACCAGTGAAAGATCTATAAGTAAGTTGAGACCACTGAGAAACAGGCCACTTGTTAAGTCGGGCAATTTTCTCAAAAAGAGAGAAGAATTTGTCTGGTTCTTCCTCATTAAATTTAGGAACACTGTTGAGACATTTGTCTACACTGAATGTTGAAGTATTACTACCTTGAGCCAAACCTCGTTGTTTGAGAGTTTCCAGCTCCACCTCGAGTCTTTTGAGTTCAACTTGTAAGGCCAAATTACTTGGTGTAACAATTTCCTCTGAATTTCCCGACGGTTGGGCTATGATTTCATTGTCAATAAGGTAGTTGAGGACAGCCTCTTCTAACCTAGCCTTATTCATGGAAGAGCGGCCTTCTACTTCATAATAAGCAGCGAGGGATTGCCACTCTGCCTTAGTAAGCCCCTTCAGTACTTCGGCTGAAGGTGAAGCCAAAAAGCTTTCCAGGTCAAACATGTTGAATTCAAAATCGAGTAGCGAAAAAAAAAGTAACCGTGGCAGCTAAGCTAACTAGCTAGCTAATTAATAATATCAAAATGCAATCAACTGTGAAACACAGCAAGGGATTAACCAAACACCTGGTACACAAGATAAGGGTTAACTCACCAGTAGCTTAAGCAATAACAGGAGCAATATAAATGAACACTGTGAACACAGCAACTTGCATCCAAAAATACTTAGCGATGAAACAACACCTGGCGAGTAACAACACTTGATATGACACAACAATGGTGGTTAGCATCCCGGACACAGGCCCCCAATTGTCGCGATCCCACTACCCTTTATACTTGGGGAGTCAATCCTACCCCAAGTTATTAACAAATAAAGGTACAAATAGGGAACACGGCAATAATTATCCCCACCAAACACCTACTCAACTAAATGTACTTGAAAAAGTAAGAACAGTTGAAATAAGTGAATCACAAAAGGGAAGATAATTAATTAATTCAATTTATGTTTTAAAGGGAGTAATGATTAGCAAACATGAATTTAAGGGAATAAGTAATTGTATAATAAAATAAGAGTGATGCCGGAAGGGCGAAAATATACTGTAAGGAGTTAGACCAAACAAATATTACTTAACATTACTATATTTCACAGACATACGAAATATATATATACAACAATCACTACAAAATGATTATTTCCTACCAAACAGGAGATTCCTTACCACCAGGATCCCTTCCTAGGCCTAACTAAACGTGTCACTAATACCTGATACCCCTAGGGCATTGCAGAAGACTGGATAAAGCACTAGACAAGGGTCAAGGCTAGAGAACGAATGGACACGTCTAACCTATGCCACGGTTTTTCGCTACTGGGGAGCGTGGGCACGCCGAGCAGCGCTTCTCATATCACGTGATCTAGAACATTTGCTGGATATTTTATATAATTAATTAATATTACTCTTGAGTTGACTTAACAGAGTAGGACAATGATGCATATAAATTACATACATAAATATACAATTAACCTAAGTAACTAAGAACAATAATAATATAATAAGTACAATTAACAATTTATTAATAGCTTGTATGAAATGTAGGCGTGAACATATGCCTCACGCTATGCGAGTTCCCGAGCGCTACAGGCACGTGACAATATCTCTCTTGGGAGAGGAAAACTTGCATTTAAGGATAGCTTTGCCAAGCAACTGGACCAGTTATTTGACATAATTACTTGCAAGTGCCCAATTGTTCTCTGTTCTGAGTTTGGATGCGATCGTGACTGTAAATCCGAGGCCCACATCTCCTGCATTTGCAAGCGTGAACTGAAGATTCTTGTGATCGAACTGGCATTTGTCAAAGCACAGAGAGAGAAGACTGGCAGTATAGGGGCTCTCATGATTTCTAGCCAAGATATTCCGGAGTCCAAGAGACAGGAGGCTGCCACAGAGAGACAGAAGAGGAGAAGAGTTGCCGAGGAAATGAGACTTGAGAAGGCCCATGGTGAGGTAAAAAAGGCCGATGATTGGAGTCAAGCTGATTCAGAGTTTAATGACTTCCCCATGGCTGATCCGAGTGCTGACCAGGAGAATGGTGACTTTGTCCCTAACCCAGAAAATAATGATCCCAAACTTTCCAGGCATAAGATTCGAAATAGGAAAGATATCCCGAGCATAGCTCTGGCCAGCATGCGACACCACACTGGTCTCAGAGAAACTGCAGAGATAGCAACAGCTGCCTGGGTTGACGGTGGTTTGATAACACCTGATGATGTTCACCTGATGATAGATCATAACAAAGTCAGGAGAGCTCAGGAGAAACTTGTCAGTAACCTAGAAGAGGAGTTTGATAAGGGGATAAGAGAAAATGGAATCAATTGTTTGTTCTTTGATGGGAGAAGGGATGACACTAAAGTGTTCATGAAAGTTGGAGATTCTGACAAGTTGTTCCCTGCCATGGTGAAGGAGGAACACTACTCCTGCTGCAGTGAACCAGGAGGGAAGTATTTGTGGCATTTCACTCCAGAGAAAGGTGACATCAGGAAACCAGCTGAGATAGTGGCAGATAGCATTGTGAACTGGCTCAGAGAGAGGAACGTAGACCAGACCCTGCAGGCCATTGGAGGGGACAGCACCAACACGAACACAGGGTGGCAAGGGGGGGTCATACAGTGGATAGAGCGGAAGATTGGGAGGAAGCTGGTCTGGATTGTTTGTGACCTCCACACCAACGAGTTGTCACTCAGACATCTGATCCAGGAGCTGGATGGCAAGACTCTTTCAAACAACAGATGGTCTGGTCCTCTTGGCAAGATGCTGGACTCTGCCACTGAGTTAGAAATTAATCCGAGTTTTGAAAATATCACAGTTGGCCCTCCACTCATTGAGCTTGCACATACTGTCATTGACGACCTGAGTACTGACCAGTACTATGGTTACATGATTTGCAGTGCCATCAAAACTGGGGTCATGCCTGATAGACTTGCTTACCTGCAGATAGGTCCAGTCTCACATTCTAGGTGGCTCACAGCGGCTCTCAGGTTCTGCAGAATTTGGGTCGCTCATCATAAACTGAAAGGGAACCAGCTTCACAACCTGAGACTTATTGTCCAATTCATCGTGAGTGTCTACTTGCCAAATTGGTTCAACACCAAGGTCAAGTCATCGTTCTCCGAAGGTCCGAGGCATGTTCTCTTCCAGCTTGAGCTCCTGAGGAGTCAGCCAAGGAAGGTTGTTCAGATTGTGGAGCAGACTGTGAGGAGATCTTCCTGGTATGCTCATCCCGAGGCAGTTCTGCAGACAATGCTCTGCAGTAAGGATGAGGAGGAGAGAAGAGTGGCAGTCAAAAAGATCTTGGATATGAGACTTATGAGAGGATCTGGGCATGACGAATCAGTTGGTGATGATTCCTTCAGGGTCAGGAAGGCTCCTGAAGTCAATCTAGGTGCCAAGACCCTCACTGATCTCATAGATCTGGATAACATCCAGGCTGGCAGTGAGCCCCCTCTTACCTGCAGCCTCACCAATGTTCAAGTCAGAGCTTTCCTGGACAACCCCATGCATGTCCCTGCCTGGCCCTCGCACACCCAGAGTATAGAGCGTTGTGTACAGCAAGTGAGCGAGGCCAGCAGTCACGTGTACAGCCAGGAGAGGAGAGAAGGCTACATCCGAGCTCAGGTGGTCAGCAGGGAGGTGATGAGTAGAAACAGAAGCAAGAAAGACAAGTTCTCTGTGGTGTGCAGCAACACCGGGTCGTAGTAGTAAAACCGGTTTTTGTATTTGATGATTTTGTTTTCTAAAGGAATATTAAATTTAATAAATGTGTCAAGATCCTTCGTTTCACCATTCTGGATCATTTTCATTCTAATAAATTAACCTGATACATTTACTTTACTTTAAATAAGCTATTTAGTGGTGTTGGTAAAAGGGTGGGAATACTGAATTTTCATAAGATTTCAAGTTAAAATTTACCTAGCAAAAAATGAAAACTTTTCAAATCTGAAGATATCACATGATTCTGCACATAGAACTACATCATTAATACCATGGGCCGATTTTTCAAACTCAAAAATAAAAAATTCGCCTCCGTATGACACACCCTACTGCGCCATGTATGATCCTCAGGTGGTCCTTGTACTCAGGCTTTGTGTGAAATATAACAGAGTCTAGAACTGCTTTTAGTGTCCTTGTGGCCTAGCCGGTAAGCGCTCCCTAGTCACACCCAGTGGGTCGAGGGTTCGATTCCTTGCTGGTGAGGTCGTTGATTGTATGTTCAAAGTCCGCGTGTTAAATGGACTAAAAATGAAGTATATATATATATATATATATATCTATATATATATATATATATATATATATATATATATATATATATATATATATATATATATATATATGCTGATAACCACAAGGAAAGAAGAAAACACGAAGTTCCCAAGCGCTTTCGTGTAATTCACATATTCAGGGGTGAGTACAGACTAGTCTGTACTCACCCCTGAAGATGTGAATTACACGAAAGCGCTTGGGAACTTCGTGTTTTCAAATTTCCTTGTGGTTATCAGCATATACCTAGATCACGCGCAACTACAGTGATTTATTTGCATATATATATATACAGGTTGTACCTCTCTAGTCCGGCAACCTCGGGACCTGACCGGTGCCGGACCATGGAAATTCACCCTTTTCCTGGATAGATAGTGACTTGTGCTTAAGCCTGGAAGCACTAGCACCACTTTCTCTGCATGATGGTCTCTTTGAAGACATATTGAAGGGTTAAATGTCGTATAGTAGCTTCTCAAATTTCGCAAGTTTTTAATTCTTAACGCATTTTATTGGAACACACAAAAAAATAAATAAATAAAAATTTTGACGGGGTAAACTTGAATTTCGACGGGTTTGAACGGCCCGCCAACGTGCAGACGACGT
Organism: Homarus gammarus; assembly: GCA_958450375.1. Taxonomy (NCBI): domain Eukaryota; kingdom Metazoa; phylum Arthropoda; class Malacostraca; order Decapoda; family Nephropidae; genus Homarus; species Homarus gammarus. Next base: position 34,539 of record CAUDMG010002798.1, read on the forward strand.
TCATAATCGTGTAAACAGCGTCATTTCTCTTATGTACAAATGATTCATTATTGTTTATTACTGAATGTCTTTTTAATTGAATTAATGTTTATGTGTGCAAAATGAGCAATACAATTCATTAATGATACGTAGAATATTAAAACACACGAGGAAATGACACAGCATTGTATTCGTTGATTACAAAACCAGTGACTGACTGGTTCTACATATAAAACTGAAGAAAATAAGACCTTGGTTGTAGCTGTAGTAAAATTAATATGGTTGTTTTAAGTAATGTTATTTAATGTTAATAAATGGAACAATAGAAGTAGCTAACGATAATGGTAAAGAAAAAAGAGAGCTCGCAAATGTAAGTGCGCATGCGCACACGTGAAAACATATCATCATTACTTTACATAAGAATATGAAAGCAACACTTATTTACTGTTCATATATATTTTAATTAATGTTTCTGAATTTGTTTTTATTGAATTAATGTACGTGTGTGCAAAATTAACAATACAATTTATTAATAATACGTAGAATATTAGAGGAGACGAGACGGTTGCCGGCATTGTTTATGTTAAAGCTTGCGAAACCAGTGACTGATTGGTTCTACATATAAAACTGAAGAAAATAAGACCCTGAGTTTAGCTGTAGTAAAATTAATATAAAAAAATGAATATGGTTGCTTGAAGTACCTGTAATGTTATTTAATGTTAATAAATGGAACAATATAAGTAGGTAACCATTAATGGTAAAAAAAAAAAAGTGAGACTGCTCATATGTAAGTGCGCACATGTGAAAATATATCGTCATTACTCTACATAAGAATATGAAAGCAACACTTATTTACTGCTCATATATATTGAAGGGTTAAATGTTGTACTCTGCATTGACAAGCAGAGAGAGAGAGAGAGCCGAACTGCCGGATGTAAAGAAACCTTAATTTCCCGCTGCTTTTTTTTTTTTTAAGGGGATTAGCCCACCTGGGAATAGGTCACTGACCCACATTAGGGCCTGAGGGGCAAAAATTTAATACTCCTGTAATAATAATAATAATTCAGATAAGTAAAAAAAGAAAAAAAAAAGAAAAAAAAAGCTGCCTATCTACCTATTGGACAAACTATATATATATATATACTGCATATATATATATATATATATATATATATATATATATATATATATATATATATATATATATATATATATACTTCATTTTTAGTCCATTTAACACGCGGATTATATATACAGTGACCCCTCGGTTAACGAACTCAATCCGTTCCAGAAGGTCGTTCGTTAACCGAAAAGTTCGTTAACCGAAACCATTGTTTCAATGGGTTTTTGGGTAATTGGTTCCAGCTCACTGAAAATTTCCTAAATTCAACAAAAATGGTAGAAAAGTTCACTTACTTTGAGGTGTATTTGTAGAAGGCTCCTGGATGATGATGATGATGATGATGGGATTTAGAATGGGGGTGGAGGAGAAGGAAGAAGAGAAGGCATTGGGGTGGAAGAGAAGTCACCCCATGGCGCCATTTCACCCATAAAATTTTAGCTCTCTTGGTGTAATTCAAGATTATTTTCTTTAAATCAACACTGCACTGCATTATATATTGTCAATATGTAAAATATATTTCAAAATGACCAATAATTTGCTTGGAAACACAGAAAAAAAGCATTTAGTTGAAGAGAGTCTCAAGCAAGATGTTACCTCCAGTGAAAACAGAGAGACTAACGCCTGTTTGCTGTGTTAAGAGGCTGGATGCCGCGCATTAAACTAGTCACTTTACCTTCAATTATGTTCAATAATTGTTAAAATGACTAAAAAATTTAATATTAAACTTTTAAAATTATTGAATAGTATAAACTTCTTGATATTTACTAAAATAGTAAGGAATTTAAGCCCTAGAACCGATTAATGTATTGGCGGACTGATACTAAAGCTGGTTGCCTGGTCAGTGCAAGCGAAAACATGTTGAGGTCGGTTCGTAAGAAATTCGTTAACCGAATTTTTGTTCGTTAACCGAATTGAAGATCCTTATGGAAGGCAGTTCGTTAACCGAAATTTCGTTAACCGAGGCGTTCGTTAAACGAGGGGTCACTGTATATATATATATAGTGATTTAAGGGTGATTTAGGGGAATATTAGGAGTGTTTCTGACTTTATGCATCTTTTTCTTAACTTTGTACAGTAATACCCCGATTTACGCGGTTTCGCTGTACGCGATTCTACATTTACGCGGTACCTCGCCAGAACCGGAATTTCATTTTACGCGGTGCATCTACTTGTATACGCCGGTGAAATACAGTTGGTCCTCGTATTACGCGGTTAATGTAACCCGGTGGGTCCCGCGGAAAGTGAGGAACGCGTAAAGTGAACAACATAACATATGGGATTAATTGAAATGGAGTCCAGGCCGATCCCCAAACTCCACTTTTTGACGACACACAACTATGTTGTAGTAAAAATTTTATCTTAACTTTATGATGGTATGAAAAAACAAGTAATATAGAAGAGGTTAGGTTAGGAAAGATAAAGGTTAACATAGGAAAAATAAAGGTTAGGTTAGAAAACTAAAAATTTTGTGTAACACTTACGGTAGTAGAAGAGATGGGTCGGCATACGGGGATGGAGGCTGGTTCCGAGGCAGAGGGCAGATTACTGGCCCTCAGGTGAATCACCATTACTAGGTGAATCATCATCGCTGTCACTTACAGTTGTCAGGGCTTCCCTGACAAATCCCTCAAAGTCAACTTCACTGTCACTATCACTGGCTTGGGCTGACTGTGGTGGGTTGCGGGTGAAGAAATCTGTTATGCTTTGCTGACGGCTGGCGTTGATGTTGTCGTGATACACCTTGATGTACGGCTCCATAGCCTGCACCAGCCGGTTATGGAAGACTTCATAGCGGTCATCGTCATTGTCGCGGGAAAGGAAGGACTTCATCTTCTCTGCACACTCCATGGCACCCTTAATATCACTATGACTTAAATTGTGATCTTCGGAGACTGCCGCACCTTCTTCCTCCTCTTCACTGGCGTGTTCTTCTTCCAACATCTCGTCGGCAGTCACTTCAGGATTTCTGATCACCTCCAAGATGTCGTCGTTGGTTGTCTCGGAGAAGCCTGGAACTGTAACAGTCTGCGCAGCTTCTCTGGCAAGGTCCACTGCTACTGCAACAGTCTGAACCTCACCAGTCACAGATTGACTCCTCCTCTCACCTGGTATTCCATGCAACACATGTCTCCATGCGTGACGAAGTGTAGCAATAGACAGCTGATCCCATGACTCCACCAAGATGTCCACAGCTTTCTTGATGTTAAATACTCTCCAGAATTGTTTGAAGAGTATTTTTTGCTGTTCTAACCGTTGTTCCTCATCTTCGTCGCTCTTGCTATCGGTGGTGGTGTCACTCAGGTCACGCAACTCTTCCCTGGTGTTGGTGTAGTCGTTATGGAGCTGGAATTTTGTTCTTGAGAATGCAGCTTTCACATTGCAAATCAACTCCTGGTCCATGGGCTGGATTAAAGACGTAGTGTTGGGAGGAAGGAAGACCACTTTTACGTTGGGGTGACGATCTAGCAGTAGGGGCGAGTGTCCTGGTGCGTTGTCCAGCAGCAACAAAATATTAAATGGGACATTCTGTTGCTCACAGAATTTCTTTACATCGGGAACAAAACAGTCATCAAACCAGGAGAGGGACAGTGTAGAGAACATCCATGCCTTACGTGCGGTCAGCCAGTGGACATTTAGCTTGGTCATGTCCATGCTCTTGTAGGCGTGCGGCTTGCTGGCTGTGTGGATCACTGATAACTTGAGCTTACAGGTACCGGAGGCATTGGTGGTAAACAGGACGGTGATGCGTTCCTTCTGCATTTTCCGGCCCCGAATCCTGCTGGCATTCTTCACAATGTAGGACTTGGAAGGTAGTTTTCTCCAGAAAAGACCAGATTCGTCCATGTTAAACACCTGGTCGTCGGTGTACTGTCCTTCCTCCATAATCTCACGTAAAAACGGAGGAAATTCCCGAGCCGCAGCACGATCAGCACTCGCTTCTTCACCACCAATGTTTATATTGGTGATGTTGTTCCGGATCTTAAACCTCTGTAACCACCCAGAGGAAGCATTAAAGGGTTTGGGCTCTGTAATTCCCATCTTTCGTGCCACTGCGATGTACAGTTCACATGCGTAGTCCTTCACAGAGCGCGTGTCGACCGCCATGATCCGTTGCGCCTGACGCACCAAGTACCTCACAAGTAATTTTTCTGTCTTGAGAAGCACCTGGTTGTGAAAATACTTGATCATAGAAGCACCTGTAGACTTTGTGATCTTCATGTGCTCCTTTATCTTGGCTGAATCCTTCTTTATAGTCCGGATCGTAGATTCGTTCACGCCATGCTGGCGCGCCAAATCAACCTAACTTGTTCCTTTCTCCAACTCTTGGATGATGGTATACTTCACCTCGTAGCTTAAGGAACGTCGTGTCTTCTTTGGTTTAGTGCCGCTGGGTCCAGGTAAGGAAAGGTTTTTCTCTGGGGGTGGTGGTCCGGCGGAAGCCATTTTACGGAACAATGGATGCGCGTTTACACGGAGTGGCCTTGAGGGATGAAACTGCCGCGGCTAGGTCAAGCGTCGTCTCTCCTCCCTCCCTCACCGCGCCGCTTGCCCAAGCGGAGGGAGGAGGAGGAGGAGGAGGGAGAGGCAGGCAGGCGGGCAGGCGGGCGCGTGGGTGGCGTGTGGGGAAAATCTAAAAATAGTGTCGCTCCGGACACTCTCCGCGTAATGGCGTTCGCGACCGCGGAATGTAAGAATGTTAGGTTCTGGCAAGGCACCGCGTTAACGGTGAAACGCGGATTGTGGGACCGCGTAATAGGAGGACCAACTGTATAATTTTTTATTTAGCTCATAAAATTCATACAAATTACCTGGCCAGAATATAATTTACATTGCTGGAATTCTTACAATATGATCATTTTGAATATAAACATCATGGATTTTGCATTAGACTTACAAATTTTAGATCTAATGTAATAATTTGGTTTACACAAAGCAAATATTTTATCTTTTGTGCAAAATATATGAAGTTTATATTCAAAATATTCCCTGACCTGCAAGGAATCCAGAAATGTCAATTATATTATCCTAACTTTAGTCTGAGGTATTATTTATTACTATACCTTAAAATTTAGTGTTTCCACCGAAACATTTGTCAGAGAGGGAGGAGCCAACGAGCCGTGGGAAGTTGGGGGGGGGGGGGGGGTGCGTGAGTTGAGTCCATTATTTGAATGGACATTAACCTGGTGACTGTATTTCTCTTAAATATTAATTGTGTGTGCATACCATCATAAAATTAAGATGTTATTTTTACTACAACATAGGTATTGTGTCGGAAAAAGTGGAGTTTGGGGGTCGGGCCAGTCTCTATTGGAATTAATCCCATATGTTCTGTTATTCCATTTACGCGGTTTTCGTTTTACTCTGTACCCCATGGGTTCAATTGACCGCGTAAATCGGGGTATCACTGTATTGTATACAGGTAGTCGTCGACTTACGACTTATGCGACTTACGTCTGTTCGACTTTACGACTGGCGGTACGACAGTTTTGGTCCCAGCCTCCTGGCGCTGCCGGGAGCTGGAGCCGCGCGCATCCCCGCGCTCAATTACAAACACGCAGTGATTTACTTAAACCTGACGACCGTAACAATAATGAACAAAGAAAATGTTGATAAAATATGACTTAAAGATGATTATATTATCATTACACATTATAATATACGTAAGGTAATTAAATTGTACTGTAGTATGCAGTGATTTACTTAAACCTGACGACCGTAACAATAATGAACAGAGAAAATGTTGATAAAATATGACTTAAACATATTATCATTACACATTATAATATACGTAAGGTAATTAAATTGTACTGTAGTATGCAGTGATTTACTTAAACCTGACGACCGTAACAATAATGAACAAAGAAAATGTTGATAAAATATGACTTAAAGATGATTATATTATCATTACACATTATAATATACGTAAGGTAATTATAACATAGGCCGACTTAAGACCAGATCAACTTACGACCGGGCGGCCGTAACCAATCTAGGTCGTAAGTCGACGACTACCTGTATACTTTTCTCTGAGCTGGAACCAATTACCCAATATCCCATTGAAACAATGGTTTCCGTTAACGAATTGGCTGCTTGTGCAATTAATCAGGCCGTTCACATATATTTATTATTTGGGTTTAAGTAACGAAACCCAAATGGTAGTTCCTTGTTTTATTATAAAAGGGTTGTATATATATATTTCCTGAGTGTAAATCGACCGTAAGTCCCACTGTATAGGAGTGAATGAGAAAGGGACGGCGTTTATGTATAATAAACGTTAGGTCACGTCCTTACGATATAAGTTGTTGTGAGCGACTGAAGAGTGAGGGCCTCGCTGTGCGGGCTTACAGATATGCTGACTACGGGTCACTCCCTCCTGGGAGAGTTGCCCGCTCACGTGTCCAACTCATGTCATACTCATAGACAGTGGAAAGTTACAGGGTGGTGAATCTGAATATAATATCAGATGTATTGACCCATTTATATAATATGTTCTGTTGATGAGACAGGGGCCCATTACAACCTACCTCAGCCTGGTAGGGAGAGTGCTAGGGGGATGTGGCCGCCCCAGCTGACTCCCGGGTGCACACGATTTTAATTTTTGCCCAGACCCAAATTTGTGTCGGGGGAAGTTTTCGTTACAAAAAAAAAAGAGGGGGTAATTTAGGAAATTTGTATAGTACAGCTACTCCTCGACTTATGACCTACTCGACTTACGACCACCCAGACATATGACCGCCCCAGTCGTACCAAAATTTTTTCAAATTACGTATTTTCGAGTCCTGATGTTAGTGATTGCGCTGTGTACTGACAAAATTTTTGTTTGTAATTCCCTTTGAAATGGCTAGCATGCTTAAAAGTGAGAGTCTTGTGCTGAGAAGAAAAAGAGACACCCATTTTAGATTTTCTATGTATTAACTTCGCATTTTCGACTTGAGACCTGGATTTGGGTCCTTAACCCCGTCGTAAGTCTAGGAGTGGCTGTATAAGCAAATTCTTGTATCTCAAATGTTCGTATAACAGGGGAAACCAGTACTGGTATAGTATACTGTATATATGTACTGTACTGTACTGAGTATTCATGCAACGTACCATATCATTACTTATATAATTAATGAAAAATAGAGTTTATTGATGAGTTAAAGAGAGTATTAATTTTATGTGTGTCCTACAAGATGAAAAACAACCGTAACGCCTCACAGCCATAGTTTTATTAAAATAATATACAGTGGTCCCTCGGCTAACGAACACAATTCGTTCCACAGAGTCGTTCGTTAACCGAAAATTTTGTTAACCGAATCCATTGTTTCAATGGGATATTGGGTAATCGGTTCGAGCTCACAGAAAAGTACATACAAAGTAAAAAAAAAATGCAGTAAAGTACACTTACTTTGAGGTGTGTATGTAGAAGGTTCCTGGTTGATGATGATGATGGGAATTAGAAGTGGGGGTGGAGGAGAAGGGAGAAGAGAAGGAAGTGGAGATGGAGGAGAAATCACCTTTCAGGGGACTCATGCTTGATGCAGAAATTTCACCAAAAAAAAATTTCAGTTTCCTAGTTGTAATTCAAGATTATTTTATTTAAATCAACACTGCACTGCACTATATATTATCATCATGTTAACTAAATTTCAGAGACCAATAATTTTAATGTAAAAATGCAAAAATATTCAAGACACCAACAAAATCGATGTTCACTCCACTGCCAACAAAGCCAAACTGACGCCTGGTGGCTGAGTCAAGCGGCCGATGGGCGCACAAAAAACTAGTTCCCTGTACTGCATATATTATCAATACAGTCAACCCTCTCTTTACGCGGTTAATATAACCCACAGGGTACCGTGGAAAGTGAGAAACACGTAAAGTGAACAACATAACATATGGGATTAAATGAAATAGAGACCGGCTGACCCCCAAACTCCACTTTTTCCGACATAATACCTATGTTCTAGTAAAAATAACATCTTAATTTTATGATGGTACATGCACACAATTAATACTTAAGAGAAATAGAGAAATACAGTTGCCAAGTTAATGTCCATTCAAATAATGGACTCAACTCCCTCCCCCTCTTCTCACACTACACTCGCTGGCTCTTCCCTCTCTGAGAAATTTTTGGGGGTAAACACTAGATTTTAAGGTATAATAATAAATAATACCTCAAACTAAAGTTCGGATAATATAATTGACATTGCTGGATTCCTTGTAAGACCAGGAATATTTTGAATATAAATGTCATATATTTTCCACAAAAGATAACATATTTACTCAGAGTAAACAAAATACTTACATTAGATCTAAAATTTGTATGTCTAATGCAAAATCTATGATGTTTATATTCAAAATGATCATCAAATTGTAAGAATTCCAGCAATGTAAATTATATTCTGGCCGGGTAATTTGTATGAATTTTATGAGCTAAAACGAATATCTTCAGTTAATAAGAAAAAAAAAATATTCTTCACGACACTATCTGTCAATCAAAGTACCCCACCTTGCCTCCCCCCCATCTTCCAACCGCGCCAGATGGTCGGTCGGTTCCTCCCTCCCCTCCACCCCTCACCAACCCTCCCTACCAGATAAATGTTGGGAGAAACCAGAATATTTACCTTTTTAGTAATAAATAATACCTCAGACTCACTAGCGTAGCTAGGGGGGGGCGGTCCGCCCCGGGCGGCACTTTTGGGGGGCGGCACTTTTGGGTCTGCTCATCACCCATATCTGCAGCTACTGGAGACGTTAATCCATCCCTTTGTATCGGCGGCAAGTTAATCCTCTTTACTGCTTTTGTTGCAAACTGTTTTCAGACAGAAGTAACTCAAAATTTAATTCTGAGGATGGATTCAACATATGGTGGAAACTGAATCCTTGAATATCCGAGCACGAATCCAGTGCAGCTCACGTTCGGAATTTCACACAATGGAAGGAGTTGGAAATTAGGATTGCTCGTGGAGCAACAATTGATAAAAAAGAACAAGAAGTTGTTGAAAGCCAAGTGAAAAAGTGGAAGGAAATCCTTTCAAGATTGCTTGATATTATTAGATTCCTAGCTAAACAGAATTTGACTTTACGAGACCACCGAGAAGGAATGAATTATGAGAGAAACGAGACTGAAGCAACGGAAAATAGAGGAAATTTTTTAGAGCTAGTTGATTTGTTGGCGAAATATGATCCAGTGCTACTTGAACATCATCTAAGAATCCAGCTGGGAAACAAGTTTGCTACTTCCTATCTGTCTCCTACTATTCAGAACGAGTTTATAGAAATTTTGGGAGAAAACGTAAGAAGCAAAGTCATCAAGCAAGTAAAAGAAGCAAAGTACTTTTCCATGATATTCGACAGCACTCCTGATATTTCACATAAGGATCAAACGAGCCAAGTTTTACACTATGTTATGATCGATGGAGATAAAGTGAAGGTTGTGGAATCATTTGTCGATTTCATTGAAACAAAAGGTAAAACCGCCGAGAATATTTCAATGATGATTTTGGAAAAATTAGAGAAAGACGGAATTGATATTCAAAATTGTAGAGGGCAAGCATATGATAATGCTGCGGTGATGGCTGGTGTTCATACTGGTGTTCAGAAATGTATCAAGGAAATTAATAAAAAAGCAGAATTTGTCGCTTGTACAAATCACTCGCTGAATTTGGCGGGTGTTCATGCAGCTTCTGTTGCTGTGAATTCTGTTACCTTTTTTGGATGTGTGGAACGTTTGTTTGTATTTTTTTCTTCATCAACCCATCGCTGGGATGTTCTAACTTCAGTCACTGGTCAAAGTGTCAAGCGCATAATAGAAACTCGGTGGAGTGCGAGGGGAGAAGCTGTAAGTGTTGTAAAGAAACATTTCTCAAAAATCTTATGTGTCCTAGAAAAGTTAACTGGTGAAGAAGAAAATACAGCTACCAGGGCAGATGCTGGTGTTCTACTTGGTGCGTTGCAATCATTTTCCATTTTGTGCTTTCTTGGCCTGTGGGGACCCGTCCTTCTAGAAATTAATGACACACAGACTTACCTCCAAACCAAGGGCTTGAACATACAACAATGTGATATAAAACTCAGGGCATTAGAAACATTTCTAGTTGAAAACAGGGACAAGTTAGTGAGTAATGGAGTTAACTATGCCAAAGAAATTTGCAATGATCTGGGGATAGTCATGGAGCGTCAGCGTCGACCCAAAAAGAAGAAGCAAATGTTTGGTGAAGGATCACGAGATGCTGAATTGCCATACGACATTGAATTGAGGAGAGAAATGTTTTCTTCGCTGGACAGAGTGATCCAAGAAATAACTTTGAGATTTCAACAGCTTCATAACTTGCTGAGAAATATGCCTTCCTTACCCCATTGAATCTTTTGGATGATAAATATGAGTGTCAAATAGATCACGGTCACGACGACATTGATAAAGAGGAGTTCCTCGTTGAGAGAAAAAGACTTCAGCATTTTGTTGCTGTTGCTGCTATAACTATTAAAGACAGAATACAGACGTGGAAAGAAGGCCCCCTTGAACTTTTGCAGTTTATTCGAAAGTATAACCTTGGGAACTCGGTTCCAAATACAGTTGTACCCCACTTAACGTGGTCAATAAAACCCAGAGGGTACCGTGTTAAGTGAAAACCGCGCTAAGTGAACAACAGAACATATGGGATTAATTCCAATTGAAACTGGCCCATCCCCAAACTCCACTTTTTCCGACACAATTCCTATGTTCTAGTAAAAATAACATCTTAATTTTATGATGGTACATGCACACAATTAATACTTAAGAGAAATAGAGAAATACAGTCGCCAAGTTAATGTCCATTCAAATAATGGACCCAACTCCCTCCCCTCTTCTCACACAACACTGCTGGCTCTTCCCTCTCTGAAAATTTTTTTGGGGAAAACCACTAAATTTTAATAAATAATACCTCAAACTAAAGTTAGGATAATACAATTGACATTGCTGGATTCCTTGTAAGACCAGGAATATTTTGAATACAAATGTCATATTCACTCAACCCTCACTTTACGCAGTTAATGTAACCCACAGGGTACCGCGGAAAGTGAGAAACGCGTAAAGTGAATAACATAACATATGGGATTAAATGAAATAGAGACCAGCTGACCCCCAAACTCCACTTTTTCCAACACAATACCTATGTTCTAGTAAAAATAACATCTTAATTTTATGATGGTACATGCACACAATTAACACTTAAGAGAAATAGAGAAATACAGTCGCCAAGTTAATGTCCATTCAAATAATGGACACAACTCCCTCCCCCTCTTCTCACACTACACTGCTGGCTCTTCCCTCTGAGAAATTTTGGGGGGAAAACCAGGTATAGTAATAAATAATACCTCAAACTAAAGTTAGGATAATATAATTGACATTGCTGGATTCCTTGTAAGACCAGGAATATTTTGAATATAAATGTCATATATTTTTCACAAAAGATAACATATTTACTCAGAGCAATCATTACATCTAAAATTTGTATGTCTAATGCAAAATCTATGATGTTTATATTCAAAATGATCATCAAATTGTAAGAATTCCAGCAATGTAAATTATATTCTGGCCGGGTAATTTGTATGAATTTTATGAGCTAAAACAAATATCTTCAGTTTATAAAAAAAAAAAATATTCTTCACGACACAATCTGTCAATCAAAGTACCCCACCTTGCCTCCCCCCCTCTTCCAACCAGCCAGATGGTCAGTCCGTCCCAACCCTCCACCCCACCTCCCACCAACCCTCCCTTCAAGAGAAAGAGTGGGTGAAAAAACTAGATTTTAACATTTAGTATTAAATAATACCTCAGATTAAAGTTAGGATAATATAATTGACATTGCTGGATTCCTTGTAAGACCAGGAATATTTTGAATATAAATGTCATATATTTTGCACAAAAAATAACATATTTACTCAGAATAAATTGTAAGAATTCCAGCAATGTAAATTATATTTTGGCCGGATAATTTGTATGAATTTCATGAGCTAAATAAAAAAAATTATACTTCACCCGCGTAAAGTGGTACACGCACCGCGGAATGTGAGCATCCTGGGTTCCGGCAGGGTACAGCGTAAACGTGGAAACGCGGAATGTGGGACCGTGTAAAGTGAGGGTTGACTGTATGTTTACTAAATTTTAAAATTACTAATAATTTTAATATAAAAAAATGCAAAAATATTAAAGAGCACAACTTTCATTATGTACTCCACTGGAAATGGATGTAAACACAGAACAGATTACTGAATTGGCAGACTAGCCCATAAGCTGATCAGCTGATGCTCACAACAAAACGTGTTTTTCGTAAGGATTTCGTTAATCGAATTGAAGATCCTTATGGAAGGTAAGTCTTTAACCGAAATTTCGTTAATCGAACCGTTCGTTAACCGAGTGACCACTGTATACTGTACAGTACCAGCAAATGTGAGGAATAAATAAAAATAATACCAATAAATAAGTTACAACAAAAAATACTATTGCCAAACCAGTAAATAAAAGCCAAATGAAAGTTTAACACAGTTTCCATTTGCATACACTCCCTGCTCCACCATAGTAGCGAAGATCAGCTGGGACACCGATTCCCTAGCAACACTCCCCACCAGCTACACTCTACGCTCTCCTCCCATTACTTGTTTGGCCTTAGGAAAATTATTTCTTTTACCTTTTTTTTGCAATATTTATTTAGGATGGTGTGTGCATGTAACTGAGTAAAAATAAATGAAGGAAGTGATGAATATCTGCCCAAAAATACGAGTTGAAAAACCAAACGCCTCACAGCTTGGCCCAGTAGCCTGGTGGTTACAATGATGAGCTAACCTGGCTACTATTGCATCAGTAAACACTAATAATTACTGTAAATCCAGTGAAATATGGCAGGGAGTGAGGAGAGTTACAACTGCAAACGACATGCTAACTAGCAGTCACTCACTTCCCTTACCCACTCCCATTGCCAGACATAGCCAGGTATACATATGAGAGAAATACATGACCTTTTCTCTCTTCACTTGTTTGGGCGCCTTTCCATGGCTGGGTGAAGGTGGTTAAGGGCGTTTGGGAGCCATCACAAGCACAAGGAGCACAGTTGTTAAGAGAGCAAAGTAGCACACATGTGAAACAGACAAGTGCTTAACCTGGACTGCCACTGAGGTAGAGTGAGCACACATGGCCTAGCCACCTTGCAGGATGCCATAAAACTTGCGGGCTCCCCGTCCCGGCTGTGAAAATGCTGCCAACTTTATAACTACCTGCAGACATTCTTGGGTGCATCTAGGGTGTCATCCGCGAATTAAAAATCCTCGAATTATACGGGCATGCTGTACAGTATTACTTAATGTGTAAACAACAAAATCCCCTTGTTTTGGCACTCAGTGGAGTACTACAAAGCACTATCCTTGGACCCACCCTGTTTATTATCTACATAAATAACACAGATGAAAACATATTGAGCCACATTGTCAAGTTTGCGGATGACACGAAGATGTTTGGAAAGGTAGCAAGTCAAGATGATGTTGCAAAAAAACAGAAAGACCTAAATAAGCAGTTCAAATGGTCTCGAGACTGACAAATGCTCTTTAATATTATGAAATTCAAGACTACATGTAGGATACAACAACCCTAATCACAACTGTACTGTTAATGACACTTTACTGGATGCTGTCAATAAGGAGAAATACCTATGTGTTGTGATAGATCACTCACAACAAGTGGCAGCAACAGTGAGGAAAGCAAACAGAGGTTTGGAAATTATAAAGTGTACCTTCAAATAGTATAAGAAAATGTTCCTTTAACTGTACAAATCTCACATATGTCTCAGTCTGGATTACTGTATACAGGCATGGAAACCCTACCTCCAGAAAGACCTAATATCCCTAGAAAAGGTGGAATACAGAGCGACTGAGATGTTTCCAGAACTTTGCCATCTGAATTATCCAAGTAGATTGAGGGCATTCGGACTAACAACTCTTCAGACAAGGCACAAGAGGGCAGATCACATTGAAACATTCAAAATCCTGAAAGGGATGTAAAACATGAACCCATGCTATTTCTTTGTAATGTCATGTACTACCAACACAAGGAGACTTAACTACAAGCAGAACGAATATATAAGGAAATATGTCTTCAAACAGAGAGTGGTAAACCTATGGAATGGTCTGCCACCCCAAGCTCTGGCTTTCAAAATAGCTGTATACAAAATTATCAGGAACAATGGAGGGATCCTACACAAGCCACTGGCCTCCTTACCTCAGCATGGCCACCTCTAGTGGGTGGTCATTAGGTAAATTATATACCTAGTTCAGTATGAATATTTCACTTTATACTCTTACAGTTGGACTCTCATTATGTTGTTCTGGCAAGATGATTTGTTGTTTAAAAATAATAAACATTATTGTCCTAAATATGATTTTTATAAGAAAAATCTGTGTAACAACCATATACTACTAAAATGTACTGTAATATACCACTAGTACAGTACTTAAAATAGAAATACTTCATAGGGAGTGATTTTGATCAGAAAGCTGAAAAAATCACAAATCCAGCTTGCACGACACCACTTGTTATGTTAATAATTTAAATATGACCCATTTATCTCCGTTATATATACCGGTATATAAAACCTGACATTCCCCCTTTTTTCTCTTTACAGACACCTGAGCCGGGGAATGCTCGAATAAGTACCTTGAAGTGTCCTTACTGTGATAAACTTTTCATCTACCCTGCTAAACTAGCAAGTCATATAAGAACTCACACAGGAGAGAAACCATTTGCCTGTCCATATTGTCCTTATCGTGCCACACAACAAGGCAATCTCAATCGACATGTAAAAATTAGACATCATGTTGACCAAGGGAACTCAGTTGTGAATACTTAATACAGTATCAGGGATCCTTACAAAGACTTTTGTGACTTTGCAGATTTTCTCAATGCATGTTAGATTTTATAATTTGATGCAAGATTTGGACAACTCACTTATAGCAAAACAAGTCTAAGGAGTGTAGTCCCGAGTCTCTTGACCATACTGGGTAACTTACTGACTGGAATGAAATTAAAACTAAAACAAATTAAAAACTAATAGATTTCCAACCCAACAGTACAAGATTTCTCAAAAGGAGACATTTGGTATGGCATTTCCCACTAAGGGAGAATGATGAGTCTTCACTGCCATGTATATCATGTGCTTAGTTATCCTCAAGTGTCTCATTTTAAGGAATCAATTACAGTTGGCAAGGATAAAAACATTTTTATATTTCCAGTCAATATGGGGTCCGTGGACCCAGAGTCTTAGTCCTTCGATTTGTCTGGCTATACATGAGTCATCCAATATTTACTCAGTTAGAGTTTGGGATTTCTTGATCAGTCCTCCATTCTTGTTCTTGTAAGTGAAATGAAACAATACAACAATTATGGGATTATTCTCTATCCTGTGTTGTAAAAGTTAGAAAGCTGATAGTTGTACAAAAGGAAATATTGTAGCTATTACTGTACTGTATTTCATATTTAAATATTTATTTATATTTAAATGTATTTATTTTACCAATATAAATCTAGGAGTTTACAATCAATACTAAGAGATAAATAAAGGACTGAATGGTAGATTTGTCCTCATTTATGGCAAAATGACATTATAAAACATAATTTACAAACCACAAGTCTTTGTTTACAAGCTGCAACTTGTTTGCTACAGTGCAGTCTTGTTAACGTTTAACAGCTTTGACAAAGGAATTTGTGCTGCAACTGGAGACAAGATTTGTCTTGTGCACAAACCACAGTATGTTTGGGTGGCAACTAGAAGTGGTTAAGGATTTTACACATTTTTATGGATTCCAGTTTTTCATGAATACAGTCGACCCTTGTTAATTCGGACCACCTTAATCTGGATTCCGGATAAATCGGACGAAATCTGAACTGTCTACATCAAATTTCTGGTTCTGGGATTGTCCCAGTTGCAATTGGGGTTGCAATTTCAAATTCTGTTCCATTACTAAGAAATAAAGAAGTCACTGGTGTACTTCACTCTAAGATTAAGAGAAAACGGACGACTCAGGCGTCCTGAAGTGGGAGAAAACGGACTTCTATGACGGGGCACTCAAATAAAGAGAGACAGCTACATGTTTTGTGGACTACCCACTTTACAGTATCCTTTTCATCACTTTGTAATAAACCTCGTCATGCCTATGTGTTTCTGATAATGACCATAACATTATATAATTATATATTTAGCGGTTGTACAAACACAAGGCCTCACACTAGCCATTCAGACTGACAGACTTGACAAGTTTTGCCAACCATAAAGACAGTTGAAGCTTTAAACATCACTCACAATGGATCTTGAATATTCCAACTGTAATCAGACATACCTAAGTTGCTTCAACATTTGCAACCCCAGTTGCAATTTCAAATTCTGTTCCATTACTAAGAAATAAAGAAGTCACTGGTGTACTGCACTCTAAGATTAAGAGAAAACGGACGACTCAGGCGTCCTGAAGTGGGAGAAAACGGACTTCTATGACGGGACACTCAAACATACATATAGCTGTATTATGCAATATTATGCAATATTAACCCCTAAATCGTTTAATTCGGACAATCGGCTAAAATGGACACCCTTCCCCCTATTAGTCCGTTTTAATGAGGGTCGACTGTACAGTGATCCCTCGGTTAACGAGCGCCTGGGTTAACGAGATTTCAGTTAACGAGTTACCTCCCATAAGATTCTTAACTTCAGTTAACGAGCAATCCCTCGATTAACGAGTTTCTTATGAGCCGACCTCAACATGTTTTCCCTTGCACTTCGCGGTTAACCAGCTGTAGTATTAGTCCGCCAATATAGTAATCAATCCTAGGGCTTAAATTCCTTACTATTTTAGTAAATATCTAGAAGTTTATACTATTCAATAATTTTAAAAGTTTAATATTAAATTTTTTAGTCATTTTAACAATTATATTATTGAACATAATTGAAGGTAAAGTCACTAGTTTGTGGCGCGCCATCCAGCCTTTTAACACACCAAACAAGCGTTAGTCTCTCTCTGTTTTCAGTGGAGGTAACATCTTGCTTGAGACTCTCTTCAACTAAACGCTTTTTTCTGTTTCCAAGCAAATTATTGGTCATTTTGAAATTTATTTTACATATTGACCATATATAGTGCAGTGTTATTTTAAAGAAAATATTCTTTATTTACAGCTAGTTTAAACTTAAAAAATCACGTGTTGACATTGTTTGAATCCAGCATGGGGCCTAAGAGATCAAGAAAAGCGATTTCAATCCAAACCAATCAGGAAATTATAAAAAAACATGAAGAAGGCATTAGAACAAATGCGCTATGCAAAGAATATGGCATGTTGACATCAACTGTGTCGACAATTCTTGCACAGAAAGACAAATTTAAAGAAGTGAAAGTGAGAGAGAAATCTACCAGAGTGTTTAAAAGTAGATCCCTAATTGCAGAAACTGAGAGGTTATTTCTCATCTGGGTTAGGGAAAAACAGATGAAAGGTGATTCAGTTTCTACTGAATTCATTTGTGAAAGAGCCAGGGAGACTTACGAACATTTGAAGACAGATCAACCTGGTTCTTCAGGCACAGAATTTGAAGATTTTCGGGCCAACAAAGGCTGGTTCGAAAAATTTAAGAAAAGAAGTGACATTTTCAGTGTTGTTAGGCATGGTGAAGCTGCTAGTGCTGATAAGGAAGGGGCAGCAAAGTATTTAGTGGAATTTAAAGAACTGATGGAAGAAGAAAATTATCTTCTGCAGCAAGTGTTCAATGTGGACGAAACTGGGCTGTTCTGGAAAAAGATGCCCAAAAGAACATTCATCACCAGAGATGAGGCCTCTTTACCTGGGCATAAACCCATGAAAGAGCGTCTCACTCTATTGCTTGGTGCCAATGCTTCAGGGGATTTCCGACTGAAGCCTATGCTCGTCTACCACTCTGAAAACCCCAGGGTGTTCAAGCAACAGAAAGTGGTAAGAGCAAAGCTTGGAGTTTATTGGAAGTCCAACCGTAAGGCATGGGTGACAAGACAGCTCTTTAATGAATGGGCTGTTGAGGTGTTTTGCCCTTCTGTCAAGAGCTACCTAACCACCAATAAACTCCCTTTAAAGGCTCTTCTCCTCATGGATAATGCTCCTGGTCATGATCCTGAACTTGCCAGAACTTTGGAGTATCAATTTGACTTTGTGAAAGTGTTGTTTTTGCCTCCCAACACTACATCAATCATACAGCCAATGGACCAGAATGTGATCAGCAACTTCAAGAAGTTGTACATGAAGAAAATGTTTAGGAGGTGTCATCAGGCAACTAACACTGAAACAGTTCTGGATGACACAATTCAACATCCTGGAGGCTGTAAAATTGATTGTGTCATCATGGCAAGAAGTCTCCAATAGATCCCTCAATTCTTCATGGAAAGCACTGTGGCCATCAGTAGTCCATGATTTTGAGAGATTTCAGGATGACACAGAGTTGGACCAGGAGATTGTGTCCATTGGTCAGTCATTGGGCATTGAAGTGGAAGAGGATGATGTCGAAGAGCTTGTGATGTCTCATGAAGAGGAACTTACTCCTGATGACTTGAAGCACCTGGATGAGATGTTAGAGGCTGACAATGGTGAGGAGGAAATTGAAAGTGATGACCATATGTCAACTAAAGAGTTGAAAGGTGTGATTTACTACTGGGAGAAATTCAGGGAACTGGCTTCAAAGCACCCAGATGTGGAAAACTGAACTAACTTTGTGTCATGTTGAGGACTCAATGGTCTCCTTCTTTAAACATAAGTTAATGGTGAGGAGGAGAGATGCCCCACAGACCACAATTGACACTTTCTTCAGTAAAAGGCAGAGGGAACAAGATGCTATCCCTCAGCCTTCCACTTCAAGAAGGAGAGAGGATGATGCTAGCCCTCAGCCTTCCACTTCAAGAAGGAGAGTGGATGTTCATGGTGGAGAATCTGTCAGTCCAGAGGCTCCTGACATTTTCATGGAAGGTGACTCACCTTCCAAGAAGCAGTAAAATACTTCTCCTCCACCTCCACTTCTTTCTCTTCTCCCTTCTCCTCCTCCCACTTCAAATTCACATCAGCATCATCATCCAGGAGCCTTCTACATACACACCTCAAAGTAAGTGTCAATTTCTAACATTTTTGTTGAATTTAGGCAATATTCGGTGAGCTGGAACCATTTACCCAAAAACTCATTGAAACAATGGTTTCGGTTAATGAGATTTTCGGTTTGCGAGCAACCTGCTGGAACGGATTGTGCTCGTTAACCGATGGACCACTGATCTTACTGATAATTTGGATATCTAATGCAGGTAATATAGAGTGTGTTACATTAAGGGCCCAAAACTTCAACAGATACTAGTAATACTGAATCAAAGTGAGAGTAGCAGCAAATGTTTGGACAGAATTCTGAAATGGTGATAGAGAAGATACAAGGATTGTAGTGCGAGACAGGTACTGAACACTCACATTATTAGTTATTGGTATCAATTGTTGCATGTATCATTAAGATCATATGTACAGTGCAACTCCAGAAACCTTTGGATATGGTACACTCTACAAATGCCTGACAACAGGATAAAAACATTATGCTAGTCATTTCATGTGGACTTTTTCCCTACTTTATGTACATTACAGTATGGCCTATATTGAAGAAATAAAAAATATGTATACAGTGGTCCCTCAGTTAATGAGTGCCTCGGTTAACGAGATTTCGGTTAACGAGTTGCCTTCCATAAGTTTCTTAACTTCGGTTAACGAGCAATCCCTCGAATAACGAGTTTCTTACGAGCCGACTAGAACATGTTTTCGCTTGCATTTGGCGGTCCACCAGCTGTAGTATTAGTCCGCCAATACAGTAATCAGTTCTAGGGCTTAAATTTCTTACCATTTTAGCAAATATCAAGAAGTTTATACTATTCAATAATTTTAAAAGTTTAATATTAAATTTTTTAGTCATTTTAACAATTATTGAACATAATTGAAGGTAATGAAACTAGTTTTATGCGCCCCATCCAGCCTCTCAACACACCATACAGGCGTCAGTCTTTGTGTCTTTTCAGTGGAGGTAACATCTTGTTTGAGACTCTCTTCAACTAAACACGTTTTTTCTGTGTTTGCAAGCAAATTATTGGTCATTTAGAAATTTAATTTACATATTGACAATATATAATGCAGTGCAGTGTTGATTTAAAGAAAATAATCTTGAATTACACCAAGAGAACTAAAATTTTATGGGTGAAATGGCGCCTTGGGGTGACTTCTCTTCCACCCCAATGCCTTCTCTTCTCCCTTCTCCTCCACCCCCATTCTAATTCCCATCATCATCATCATCCAGGAGCCTTCTACATACATACCTCAAAGTAAGTGTACTTTTCTTCCTTTTTTGTTGAATTTAGGCAATTTTCGGTGAGCTGGAACCAGTTACCCAAAAACCCATTGAAACAATGGTTTCGGTTAACGAGCAACCTTCTAGAACGGATTGTGCTCGTTAACCGAGGGACCACTGTATGCCTAGTATATAGATACAGTATCTTGGAAAAAATTCTAAAATCACATAATACAGTACAGTAGTACCCTGCTTAACGCAGTCAATAAAACCCACAGGGTACCGTGTTAAGTGAAAACCGCGCTAAGTGAACAACAGAACATATGGGATTAATTCCAATAGAAACTGGCCCGATCCCCAAACTCCACTTTTTCCGACACAATACCTATGTTCTAGTAAAAATAACATCTTAATTTTATGATGGTACATGCACACAATTAATACTTAAGAGAAATAGAGAAATACAGTTGCCAAGTTAATGTCCATTCAAATAATGGACTCAACTCCCTCCCCCTCTTCTCACACTACACTGCTGGCTCTTCCCTCTCTGAGAAATTTTTGGGGGAAAACCACTAAATTTTAATAAATAATACCTCAAACTAAAGTTAGGATAATACAATTGACATTGCTGGATTCCTTGTAAGACCAGGAATATTTTGAATATAAATGTCATATATTTTGCACAAAAGATAACATATTTACTCAGAGTAAACATTATATCTAAAATTTGTATGTCTAATGCAAAATCTATGATGTTTATATTCAAAATGATCACCAAATTGTAAGAATTCCAGCAATGTAAATTATATTCTGGCGGGTAATTTGTATGAATTTTATGAGCTAAAACAAATATCTTCAGTTAATAAAAAAAAAAATAATATTCTTCGACACTATCTGTCAATCAAAGTACCCCACCTTGCCTCCCCCCCTCTTCCAACCGCGCGGTCAGTCCCAACCCTCCCCCCCCACCCCTCACCAATCCTCCCTTCAAGAGATGTTGGGTGAAAAAACTAAATTTTAACATTTAGTATTAAATAATACCTCAGATTAAAGTTAGGATAATATAATTGACATTGCTGGATTCCTTGTAAGACCAGGAATATTTTGAATATAAATGTCATATATTTTGCACAAAAGATAACATATTTACTCAGAGTAAACATTATATCTAAAATTTGTTTGTCTAATGCAAAATCTATGATGTTTATATTCAAAATGATCATCAAATTATAAGAATTCCAGCAATGTAATTTATATTCAGACCGGGTAATTTGTATGAATTTTATGAGCTAAAACAAATATCTTCAGTTAATAAAAAAAAAATATTCTTCACACGGTAACAGATGGTCGGTCGGTCCCTCCCTCCCCCCCACCCCTCACCAACCGACCCTACCAGATGTGTGGGAAAACCAGAATATTTACCTTTTTAGTAATAGATAATACCTCAAACTAAAGTTAGGATAATATAATTGACATTGCTGGATTCCTTGTAAGCCCAGGAATATTTTGAATATAAATGTCATATATTTTGCACAAAAAATAACATATTTACTCAGAGTAAACATTATATCTAAAATTTGTATGTCTAATGCAAAATCTATGATGTTTATATTCAAAATGATCATCAAATTGTAAAGAATTCCAGCAATGTAAATTATATTCTGGCCTGGTAATTTTTATGAATTTTATGAGCTAAAACAGGCAGGGTGGCGGGTGGGGGGTGGGGCGAATCTAAAAATAGCTCTCGAGCCGGACACTCACCGCGTATACGTGGAAAAAACCAGCGTTAAATGAAAGTTCGGCTCTGGCGAGGCACCGCGTATACGGTAAAACGCGCTAAGCGAAACCGCGTTAAGCGGGGTAATACTGTATACATCAGGGATGTGATTGGTCTTGAAAAAATAAAATGAAAAATGAGCAGGGGGTCTGGGGAAACACCTACCCAGGAAGTTTTTACCATATTTAACTTAATTTCTCACATTGTTACTCATTTCGTGAGCTCCTAATAGTTAACATACACAGCAACCAAACTCAAACATGTATGTTTATTGCAACATTAATTTCAATGCATATAGTCTTAATAATTCCTTTACAAATTTTAGTTATTACTAAACTTGAATTTGTTTAATATTTTTAATTGTGCACCATTATTGAGTGAAGATAAACTAAAAGGTAAGCTTTTTTGTACTGTATTGTGTGAGAATTCAAAATTTATTTACAGTGGTCCCTCGGTTAACGAGCACAATTCGTTCCAGAAGGCTGCTCATTAACCGAAAAATTCGTTAACCAAAACCATTGTTTCAATGGGTTTTTGGGTAATTGGTTCCAGCTCACCGAAAATTGCCTAGAGTCAACAAAAAAGGTAGTAAAGTACACTTACTTTGAGGTGTGTATGTAGAAAGCTCCTGGATGATGATGCTGATGTAAATTTGAAGTGGGGGGTGGAGGAGGAGAAGGGAGAAGAGAAGGAAGTGGGGGTGGAGGAGAAGGGAGAAGAGAAGGATTTGGGGTGGAAGAGAAGTCACCCCATGGTGCCAT
>CAUDMG010002798.1:62500-150000 GCA_958450375.1 Homarus gammarus
GTGGACGACTCGGCCGCTACGGGTGACGATTCCGTCCAGTGAAACAGAACCTGTGGGAGAATCAGGGGAAGAAGGAGGGTTGTGGATTAGAGAAGGTTGTACAGGCAATGGTTGTTGTGCTTTTATCATGGCTGGGGCAGCATCCTCAGGGGCACTGGCTGGGTTAACTGGATCAGGGGTTATGTCAGGAGGAGGGTCCATGACAGGAGCAGGTTCTATGACTGCAGCAGGGTTCACGACAGGAGGAGGGTCTATGATAGGAGTAGGTTCTACTCCGGCAGCAGGGTCCAGGAGAGGAGCAGGGGGTACCTGAGGGTGAAAAGAGGGTGCCCAGAAATGTCATGGGCGGAGTGTTGCTGCCGGTGGCAACTGCAGGTAGACTGGTGAAGGCGTAGTTTGTTGGTGATGCTGC
The DNA here is from genome assembly GCA_958450375.1 of Homarus gammarus. NCBI lineage: Eukaryota > Metazoa > Arthropoda > Malacostraca > Decapoda > Nephropidae > Homarus > Homarus gammarus. The sequence continues at coordinate 62,913 of CAUDMG010002798.1, forward strand.
TGGGTCGGGGGCTTAACGGGTAAGGTGGCCGGCTTGACTCGGTCTATGCTGACGGTGTCGTGTCTGCCATTCCGGATGATCGTCAGGAACTTCGCTGACTGGGTAACAACCTGGAAGGGTCCATCGTAGGAGCGTTGTAGTGGGTTGCGGTGAGCATCATGCCTGACGAAAACATACTCGGCTGTGAGTAGTGCAGGAGGGATGTGTTCAGGGCGCCGAGGAAGCTGGCGCGGAGCAGTAGCTCTGAATGCAGAAACTGCTTGTCGTAGCTTTTGGAGTAAGTCGTGACGAACGGCAGGAGTGGTTTGGTGGAGGTCAGGAGGGAGTGAGAAATCCCCAGTAGGGTGTGTCAATTTAGGGGGTGAACTGGCTAAATTGAAAATCGAGTAATTTGGTAGCAATTTATTGTAGTCTTTAAGCATGCAAAACAATATTCTGGCATAAATTTTTTTTATAATAAGTCCTACCTACATCAAATGGATTTTTAAATGTACATATTTGTGAATTTATAACATAACCAGCGTTTGCACACATGTTACTGTTTCAAGTTTCAAATTATTATATTTTATTATCCGTAGTCTATTTGAAAGTAACCAATGCCTTCATACTCTCTTTGCTTTGGTTTCTTGTCATCAGTAGTCTGCTTGCTATTTGTGCTTTGATGTAACCTTCTCGCCTCTCGTGGCTGTAAACATGGCCCGCTGCTTCTGTGACCATTTTCACACATCTCTCCACACTTTGAGTGTGGGAAGGCCATTTCGGCACCTGCATTGGAGTCTCTTTAAGGTTTCTCAATTCTTGGCTAGTTAGACTTGTTGTCAATGGTGGCTCTAAGACTTCCAAACTCAAGTCAACCAATTCTGACAATTTGGTGGCATTGACGTTTATTGGGGGAACTTTTCTTGAATGAAACGAACAGTCTCCCAACTGGTCGTCATCTATTAGCGTTCCTCTAATCTTTAGAATGACTTCTACAGCCTCGGTTCGGAGATTGGTACATTGACTGCAAAGCATTGCTTGCAAAACTGCTTCTGATCGAGCATACCAAGCGGACCTTCTTGCCACAGGTAACACGATGTCCCTCACTACCTTCCTCTGTGTTCTTACTAGCTGCAATTGAAACAAAAGGTGATTGGGCCCATCCACCCACATAGGATTAAGTTTCACACTAAACCACTGGGGAAGATAAACTCCAATAATAAATTCAACAATTAACCTCAAATTCTTCAGCACTTTGCCCTTCAATTCGTGTTTGGAATTCCAAATCCTGCAGAAACGAAGAGCTGTAGTTAACCAACGGCTGTGACTGACAGGTCCAATCTCCAAGAGAGCCAATGACTGAGGCACTTCTCCTGATCTTATTGCTTGGGCAATACGATAAGCATAGGATTGATCTGTGCTGAGATCTTTGATGACTCCTTCAGACAACGCCGGAAGGGGAGGTCCAACTTCGACCTTTGGAAAGGTTGTATTTATTTCTAGTTGTGTTGCTTCATCCAGCATGATGCCAAGGGGACCTGACCACTTGTTGTTGCTCTTTGTAGGACCATCAAGTTCCTGGATGAGATGACGAAGAGGTAGCTCGCCTGTATGTAAATCACATACAATCCAAACAAGTCTTCTTCCTAGTTTTTTCTCTAAATGCGTCATTACACCCCCCTGCCATCCGGTGTTCACTGCAGTTGAATCTCCACCAACAGTCTGCAGTGAACTGCCAAGTCCTCTCTCCTGAACCCAACATAAAATATGATCAGCAATGACCTCTGCATGTTTCTTCCCTTCTACTTCAGTTTCGGGAGCAAAGTGAAACAAAAACCGACCACCAGGCTCAGAACAGACAGAGTAGTGTTCTTCTTTGATGAGACCTGGAAACTTTCTGTTCACTCCCTCTACTTCTAGCAAAACTTTTGTGTCATCTATTCTTCCATCAAACAAAAGACAGGAGAGCCCTCCCTCGCTTAAATCTTTTTCATGCTGATCAGATATTTCCTTCATTATTTTTTCTTGTGCTCTTCTAATTTTATTATGATCTATCACCAAAGATACATCCTCTCGGCTGATGAGGCCTGCATTTATCCAAGCGGCAGTTGCAATTTCTGCAGCCTCACGAAGTCCAGCATGGTGGCGAATACTAGCTAAAGCAATGTTTGAAATATTTCAAGTGTTGTATTTCATTTTCTTTGGTAAAGGTTCAGATGGCTCTTTGGAACTATCATCTGATGTTGCTTCCTGTTCATCAGAAGAACTATCAAAGAAGTGATAAACATCTTGACACAGCTCTTCCTCTCTTTGGATGGCTTCTTCACTCTTCATTTTCTTCTTTTGTTCCCTCTCTCGGATTTGTTCTCTCTTCTTGGCATTAGCAATCTGCTTCTTTGTTTCTGAATAATCTATTGAACCCATTTGCATACTTCCTTGGCCTTCTGCCTTTGTCCTCTGTGCCTTTATAAATTCAAGCTCTAAAACAGGGATCTTCTTTTCACGAGGACAACCACAATCAATGTGGGAATTATTTTCTCTCTTACCTGAGTGAGAACAGTTGGATTCAGAACATAATTGTATGGAGCACTTGCAGGTCAAAATGTCAAACAGAGTATCAAGTGTGTGCAGAAATTCATTTTTCCTGGCCAAGTTTCCTTTACCAAGTGATGTTTCAACTGCTTTGTGCCATAATTTCGTTAGTTTTAGCTCAATAGTTCGACACTGATTAATCACAGGTGGTTTGAATAGTGCATTAGCTTTTGTCCATTGATGCAGAAGAGGGACTATCATGTCATTTATGAGTTCTTTATCTGTATAGTTCCTTCTGTCCTTTGCATTTTTTTCTCGAAGGAGTAACCCTAATCTTAGCATGTCTCTCACTGTTGGAAGTTCTGATACAGGAAGCTCCTTCCCTTTACCAACTAGCAGGCTCAAGTGGGTTGACAACTGACTTCTTGTCTTCAATTTTGACATCTTCACACTATCTGACAAATAGAAAAATATTTCAATGTTTCATAATTCAATTGTTGTTTCAAAAAATATCAATTTGTTTATCAAAAATGCTGTAACAGAAATAACATAATAATTTCTTAGAACATAATGTTTTATACAATGATATAAGTAACTGCGACAATCAATATGCCCTACTTACAATAATTAAAATGTAGAATTCGTCTGGTAGAGTAGGTGCAAGTGCAATGAGAGCAAACCACCGTCTATGATATCTAGAAGGAGAGTGAGCCGGGCGCCTTATCCTCACGCTTGGTACAAGTCAAAACAAGAATTAAACTGTCCCACACGGAGAGCCTGTTCATGTTCATGTTCTGACATGCATATTGTACACAAGCTATAGAACCATAAAATACTCCATAATCCATATGCTTACATGAGATTAGTTAATATCAAGTGAATAATTCTAATCAAGTCTCATTAATTTGTTGAAATACTGATATTTGAAACTTTAAGGTATAATTGATGTAGGTGAGGGTTATTTCAATTCATTTTTGTTTGCTAATCTCAAGTTTAGACATAAAGAGGCACAATATTTTGACTACCAAATTTGATTTTTAACATGTTGATAAAATTGACACACCCTAATCCCCAGGTAGTCAAAGGGGCTCGCCTAGTGTGAGATCTGCTGGGCTACAGTCCATATCCTCCTTGTGTGAAGCACGGATGCCAAGGAGCACTAAGGGTAGCGCATCCGTCCAGCTGTAAGGGTCGTGCTGTGCCTTGAGTGCGTCCTTCAGCTGCCGGTGAAACCGCTCTACCATGCCTTTGGATTGAGGCTGGTATGCGGTGGTGCATTGCCTAGTTGTGCCGAGGAACTGTAGGAGGCTGTGCCAAAGTTGTGACTCAAACTGGGCTCCTCGGTCGGTGATGACGGTAGCGGGGGAGGGGGGGGCCGAAGCGGGAAACCCAACCGGACAGGAAGGCGCGGACGGCAGACTCTGCTGTAGCATTATGCATGGGGATGGCTTCTGTCCACTTGGTGAAACGGTCGATGCAGGTGAAGATGTAGTTGCTACCGCAGGATGATGGAAGAGGTCCCACTATGTCGAGGTGCACTACTTGAAAACGTCCTTTGGGTATAGGGAAGGTTTCTAAAGTGGCCCATGTGTGACGATGTATTTTGGAGGACTGACAGGCCAGGCACTGGGCAGCCCATTTCTTAGTATCGGTCTTGATGCCGGGCCAGACGACGCGTTGCGTGAGGAGGCGCTGGGAGGCCCGCACGCCCAGGTGGCTGAGACCATGGATGCGGTCGAAAACAGCGCGGCGGTGGACGTGAGGCATAAATGGTCTAGGCTGCTCACAGGATACGTCACACCATAATTTGATGTTTGTGCCGGGGATTGGGAGTTCTTGGAGTGTGAGGCCTGAGGGAGATGTCTTGTATGCTGCCAGGTCTTCGTCGTTCTCTTGAGCCTCGGCGAGTTGCCCGTAATCGATGGGTGGGGATGAGGGGAGAATGTTGGATATACAACGAGAGAGGGCGTCTGCGATCTCATTGTGGCTGCCTTTAATGTGTTGGACGTTGCTGGAGAACTCCGAGATATACGCCTGGTGGCGCAGGACACTAGGTGTATGTGACTGGGAGGCTGAAGTAAAGGCGTGGACGAGGGGCTGAGGCATCTACCAACCTCCATTGTTGCATTTTCCCGAGTAGGTGCAATGGGGTTCACAGCGTTGAGCATTGGGGCCAAAACGCCGGTGATACAGCAGAGGGTATATTCGTTGTGCTGGGGGCTGGCGGCGGTTTCCGGGGCAGGAAGGGTGCGTCGGGGATTGTAGGGCACGGTGTGTGGGTTAGGAACAGGCCCAGCAGCAGGCATGGAGGAGCAGAACTGTTCAATGGTGTTCATACTGCGGCTCAAGGTTTGCAACAGGTCCCAAATGTCTTGTGAGGTATTGCTCGGCTGAGGGGTGTTGACCCAGCTTACAGGTTCGGAGATAAATACTGGTGTGGTCGTTGGGTTGTCCGCGGCCGCCAGGCACGCAGCCGCGCATTCGTTGAATATTCTATCTGCCGCTGTTGTGTAAAGTTCAGGTGTCGTCGAGTAATCTACTGCGGACAGGGTGATACGTACTTGTGTGGGGAGCTTTTGTGCGTGAAGCTGGCGCAGGATAGGTTCGGGAAGTCTGTCAGCATGCCGGGAGTTCAGCCTACACATCTCCTCCCAGAGAAGTCCCGGAGTTGAGTTTCCAAGGGAGATAGAAGATAGGTTCTGCAGGAGACTGGGGCGGGTCCGTCGGTGATGCCTTTTTAAGGCATCCCGCAGGGTGGCGAATTTGTTGTTTTCTGGGGGGTTGGAAGTTGTCCGTGATACATGCGTGGCGACTTCCGTGGGCTAGGAGGAGAGCAGGGCACTGTACTTTTGCTCGTCAGTAGCTTGTGAGCCGATGAGGATTGCCTCCACATGATCTAACCAGTCCTCGACGTTGTGGTTGAAAGTCGGTAGAGAGATCCGTCCGTCCTCCATCCGGGGGTCACCATTTGTAGGGTTACGTGATGTTATGTTGTCTAGCATTCAGGATGGGATGGATGGAAACTAGGTGGAGGTTTTCTAATAGAAAATATATTATATACAAGACAGTCTGGTGCTGGAGATGCCATGTGGCGGGAAGCTTGCTCAAGAGACACATTCAGTGAGTAGCATGCTTGAGGAGGTATCTGTGCAAGAGCTTCGTTAGAGGAGATGTTGCGTGTTCAGGAACGTAGGGTAGAATGAATCTCAATGGACAGACTGAGAGCTTATATACACAGCAACCGGGAGTAAACCCATGGGAACTCGCCGGTTGTTTGACTCCGTTGCTAGGGTAGACGTAGCAGGTGGCGACCCCCCCCCCCCCTCCCCCTGAGCAGCTCGCTGGTTGCTAGGATACTGTCGCATTGGAATGCGGATACGCAGTTGTAGGGGAGAGATCCACTACAATATATATGTTTTTAGCTCATAAACTATATAATTTACATTGATGGAATCCTTACAAGATGGCCATCATTTTAAATATACAGTTAACCCTCACTTTACACGGTTAATGTAACCCGGAGGGTACCGCGGAAAGCGAGAAACGCGTAAAGTGAATAACATAACATAGGGGATTAATTGAAATGGAGTCCGGGCCGATCCCCAAACTCCACTTTTTGACGACACACAACTATGTTGTAGTAAAAATTTTATCTTAACTTTATGATGGTATGAAAAAACAAGTAATATAGAAGAGGTTAAGTTAGGAAAGATAAAGGTTAACATAGGAAAAATAAAGGTTAGGTTAGAAAACTAAAAATTTGGTGGAACACTTACGGTAGTAGAAGAGATGGGTCGGCATACGGGGATGGAGGCTGGTTCCAAAGCAGAGGGCAGATTACTGGCCCTCAGGTGAATCACCATTACTAGGTGAATCACCATCACTGTCACTTACAGTTGTCAGGGCTTCCCTGACAAATCCCTCAAAGTCATCTTCACTGCCACTATCACTGGCTTGGGCTGGCTGTGGTGGGTTGCGGGTGAAGAAATCTGTTATGCTTTGCTGACGGCTGGCGTTGATGTTGTCGTGATACACCTTGATGTAGGGCTCCATAGCCTGCACCTCGTAGCTTAAGGAACGTCGTGTCTTCTTTGGTTTAGTGCCGCTGGGTCCAGGTAAGGAAAGGTTTCTCTCTGGGGGTGGTGGTCCGGTGGAAGCCATTTTACGGAACAATGGATGCGCGTTTACACGGAGTGGCCTTGAGGGATGAAACTGCCGCGGCTAGGTCAAGCGTCGTCTTTCCTCCCTCCCTCCCTCCCCCGGGTGGACACGTCATAATACTTTAAGCCAATTACAGCTAACAGCAGAGGGGGGTAGGGATGTATGGCCAATCACAGGTCTGATACGTCATATGACGTCAGTGATAACGCAACAAAGACACACACTGCGCAACCTTACTGCGCCGCTTGCCCAAGCGGAGGGAGGAGGAGGGAGAGGCAGGCAGGCAGGCGGGCGGGTGGCGGGTGGGACGAATCTAAAAATAGTGTCGCTCCGGACACTCTCCACGTAATGGGGTTCACGTACCGCGTAATGTGAGCACGTGAGGTTCTGGCAAGGCACCGCGTTAACGTGGAAACGCGGAATGCGGGACCGCGTAAAGTGAGGGTTAACTGTAAACATCTTAACATTTGCATTAGACAAACAAATTTTAGATGTAATTTTAAGAGATCATGAAAATAAGCAAATATTTTATCTTTTGTGCAAAATGTATGAAGTTTACATTCAAAATATTCCCTGACCTGCAAGGAATCCAGAAATGTCAATTATATCATCCTAACCTTAGTCTGAGGTATTATTTATTACTAAAAATATAAATATACTGTTTTCTCCCAAACATTTCTCTGGTAGGGAGGGAGGGAGGGACCCAGCGAGCATGGGAAGAGGGGTGGAGCGGAGGTGGGGTATTTTGATTGACAGATAGTGTCTCCTTGAATAATAATCTGTTTATTTACTGAAGATATTTGTTTTAGCTCATAAATTTCATACAAATTACCCCGCCAGAATATAATTTACAATGCTGGAATTCTTATAAGATTTTGATTATTTTAAATATAAACATCATGCAATTTGCATTAGACATACAAATTTTAGATCTAATTTAAGAATTTTGATAAAGCCAAAATTTTATCTTTTGTGCAAAATATATAAAGTTTACATTCAAAATATTCCCTGACCTGCAAGGAATCGAGAAATGTCAATTATATTATCCTAACTTTAGTCTTAGGTATTATTTATTACTAAAAATGTAAATTCTGTATACTGTTTTCTCCCAAACATTTCTCTGGTAGGGAAGGAAGGTGGGGGGTAGGGAGGGAGGGAGGGACCCAGCGAGAGTGGGAAGAGGGGGGGGGGAGCGGAGGGGGGGTATTTTGATTGACAGATAGTGTCTTGGTGAATAATAATTTTTTTATTTATTGAAGATATTTGTTTTAGCTCATAAAATTCATACAAATTACCCCGCCAGAATATAATTTACATTGCTGGAATTCTTATAAGATTTTGATTATTTTAAATATAAACATCATGGAATTTGCATTAGACATACAAATTTTAGGTCTAATTTAAGAATTTTGATTACAAAGCCAAAATTTTATCTTTTGTGCAAAATATATGACGTGTATATTCAAAATATTCCTGGCCTTGCAAGGAATCCAGCAATGTCAATTATATTATCCTAACTTTAGTCTGAGGTGTTATTTATTACTATACCTTAAAATCTAGTGTTTTCACCCAAACATTTTTCAGAGAGGTAGGAGCCTGCGAGCGTGGGATGAGAGGGGGGGGAGCGGGAGTTAAGTCCATTATTTGAATGGACATTAACCTGGCGACTGTATTTTTCTTAAATATTAATTGTGTATGCATACCATCATAAAATTAAGATGTTATTTTTACTACAACTAGGTATTATGTCGGTATTGTGTCGGAAAAAGTGGAGTTTGGGAGTCGGCCCAGTCTCTTTTTCAATTAATTCCATATGTTCTGTTATTCCATTTACGCGTTTCTCGTTTTACGCGCTAGCTACTCCGTGGGTTCAATTGACCGCGTAAATCCGGGTATTATTGTGTATATACAGTCATGCGCCGGTTAACGTCCTAGATACGTTCTTGAAAACGTGACGTTAACCGAAATGGACGTTGTCAGATCATCACATAAACTTTTTATTTATACTTATGTGTATGTGGAATACTATATACGTACATATACACTTTTACTGTTGAATCACTACTGTAATGTGATACAGGTGATTAATTTTTATCTCTTGTGCAAAATACATGACATTTATATTAAAATTATTCACTGTTTTACAAGGATTCCAGCAATGCCGAGCAGATGGGGGAGAGGGTGGGAGCGAGCGAGGGGACGTGGGAGGAGGGGAGGTAGTACGTTTGACAGTTGGCACAGGCCCAGGTCTAATGCGTGTATATTTATCAGTTCTTAGGTGACTAAGCTTCTCTCTTATGAAAAGCCAGTGAAATGACCTGGGTGAATATAATTAACATAGCTGGGATTCTTGTAACATACTGATTAATTTGAATATAAACATGCTATAATTTGCACTAGACAAAACAATTTTAGTACCGTAATCAAATTAGCACATATGCACTCCAGCTTTGCACTAAGAAATCTATGTAAATCTACCCAAAAATACAGTTGAAAAACTTTTTTATAAAATGTACTACAGTACTGTACACTAATGTACAACAATTTTTATCTCTTGAGCAAAATATATGACGTTTATATTCAAATTATTGGCTGTCTTGCAAGGATTCCAGCAATGCAAATTATAATCTCCTAACTTTAGTCTGAGATATTATATAAGATAAAAACTGTAAGCGAAAAAGCCTGGCTGGGGGGGGGGGGGAGGGGGACACAGCCAGCCACACCACCTAGCGAGGGGTTGGTGGGGGTTGGGGAGGTTGAGATGATAAGTTTGAGGCGAAGGTCTCTGTGTGTTTATTTAACAGTCCTACTAAGCTTCTCTCATTTTAAAATGCCAGTGATATGACCTAGGAGAATATAATTAACATAGCTGGGATTCTTGTAAGATACTGATTTATTTGAATATAAACATGTTGTAATTCGCACTAGACATTTTAGTACTGTAATTAAATTAGTACATGTGCACTCCAGCTTTGCACTGAAGTCATTTACAGTATTTCTTTTACGTTTCTTTTAGTATTGTCATGGTCACGTTGACTGCTGATCTATTTAACTAATGATTCTTATTAAACTCCATGACCGCAAAACATGAGTGAGTTAGCGACCCCTGAGAAGACATATTTTTTCTCCATAGATGCTACACTTGTGTTCCCTCCCAGAGTCCCGCCTTTGTGAAGACAGTTATCAATGCTTTGTTATTCCACTTTCTCCTGGGAAGCTCAATCTTGAATTAGCCTGTGTAAATCAACTCAAGTAATTCGCCAGACCTTTGTCAACTGAGGGTCATCTTTGAATGAGTAACAGTTAGTTTGTTTGTAATTATTGTCATTGCGTGAGTAGCGATCACTGGCAACTTAGGGGTATTTATACCCGTGCTCATCACAGGGAAAGCCTTCCCTGACGCTGCTTCAATGTTTCTCCAGATCCCATTGTGATTCTTGCAACCATTCAGCAACGGCCCCGGATGTAGTAGATACCCAGCAGGGATCATATATGAAACAATGGCACCGATGCGGCCTGATTAATGCGCCCCACGGCTTCGTTGGGCCAGACCCCAGACTCGCCATGTGTCTGGCTACCCCACAATAACAACGGTCGTGAGCCCTAGTGTTCTACCCTGGGTTGCTCCTTGGAAGTATATGTCCATAGAGAGTGTTGTAACATGTATGTTAGCGATAATTAGTTGGAAATAATTATCCCATGTTAGGTAGTGGACCCCTGTATATGCTAGTGTCAGTATTAACGTATATGTTGAGTAAAATAATCTACAATGAGTGCCATGTAATGTAACACCAATAATGTTGTGTGCAGTAAGAATGTAAGATCTGAGTAATTACTGTTGAATAAGTAAATAAGAAAATAAGTGAAGAAGGAACTGAGTTTGCAATAAGCCCAGGAGTTGAGCCTGGTAGTTATATGATTAATACTATATCTTTTCCCCTTTGATTTCATATTAATAAACTTGTTTTTAGAGTACCTTAGTTGTATTCCTTTCTCCCACAGTATTTTACCTGTATTTCCATCCAAGTGACTTGATACCAGAATTACCATACCCATGTGCCTAGACCCTCGACCATGCTACCAAAAGAATGTCCATGCTACCAAAAGAATAGGTGATGGAACTGAGTAAGAGTAAGACTAAGAGAAGTAAGTGAGATGAGGGTGGTGTAGATACAGAGGGAACCCGCGCCCTCACAGTCTGGTGTGTGCATGTAAATGTATAAAAATTAATGAAGAAATTTATGTAAATCTACCCAAAAATACAGTAGAATTATTTTTTATATAATGTACTACAGTATTGTACAGTAATGTACTACATTTTTTATATCTTGAGTAAAATATATGACACTTATATTCAAATTAATCTTTGTCTTGCAAGGATTTCAGCAATGCAAATTATATTATCCTAACTTTAGTCTGAGATATTATATAAAATAAACAAAGAAATCACCAATCTTTTATCTTGAACACGAGGGTGGTGGGAAGACGGTCGGGGGGGGGGGGGGGTGGGGGGGGGGGGGAGGAGGTGAGGAGAGGTGACAGAATGTCTGGAGTTTGTTTGTTTATTTATTTGAGATAAGATTTGACAGTTGGCGTTGAAGGCCTGCCTGCGTGTTTATTTATCATTACTTAGGAGTGACTAAGCTCTTCTCATAATTATCCACCCAAACGACCTGGGTGAATATAACTTACATTAGAGGGATTCTTGTATGATAGTAATTTATTTGAATTTTTTTTTTCAATTTAAATTTTAATTGTTTATTCCTTGATAGAGGAAGCGGGATCCTAGTACTGTCACTTGGTACCCCTGTACCATAACACCAGAAGCAACTGGCCAGTGTCACAAGTATATACAGTACAGTACAGTCATCCATTGGTTATCGCGCCTAATTGGGACCCAGCCGATAACGAAATTACGGAACCTATGGGATTTATTCTGATTGGTTCATTTACCCAAGACCCAACCCCAAGTTTCCCATTTTACGACCAAACAGGGAGATACTACTGCCTGGGAAGATATTGGAAGCATAATGTGTTGTCTAATGGTAGACCCTGCTGCCATATGGCATCACGAAAATTGTGACCAAGTCCCAGGTTGCTGATCTGACTTTCTGCTTCATTTGCACACAATTGCAGGGTCTCAATTGTTTCTCTTACCATTGACAACACAACATACATATATCGTTTCTCACTTTTGATCTTTTTTTGCATTTTTGTATTTATAGTTCTTTATTATTAATATTATTATTATTACAGTTTCTGTATTATTATCATCATTATTTTATTATTTAATTTTTGTTTGTTTTATCATAAAATTTATTTATTATGAATTATTATGACTATTATTTATTTTAATTATTATTATTATTATTATTATTATTATTATTATTATTATTATTATTATTATTATTATTATTATTATTATTATTATCATTATTATTATTATTATTAATTTTACATTTTCGCCCCCCAGGCCCGGATGTGGGTCAGTGACCTGTGACTGGGTGGGCTAATCCCCATAAAAAAAAATAATAACTTTATGGTAAATATCATAAACACACATAGGCATGGCTAGGTTTATTACAAAGAGATGAAAAGGGTGCGCTTAATACTGTAGGCCACAAAACATGTAGCTATGCTTTTATTATTTGGTCCCCCATCATACAAGTCCGTGTTCTCTCACATTAGGACGCCTGAGTCCTCCGTTTTCTCTCTTAATCTTAGAGTGCACCAGAAACTTTACTAATTTTAGTAATGCCACAGAATTTGAAATTGCAACCCCAATTGCAACTGGGGTTGCAATTGTTGAGGCAAATAGATATGTCTGATTACAGCAAATGTTTTATTGTCAATTTGTAGGTGAAAGATTCTATCCTCAATAGACGTAGGTTAACATTTCACCTGTAGGCAAATGCTTAAAAAAGCGTAAGTAAGGAAGCATATTCCTTTAACACATAACTTCTGTCCAGTATGGGGAGGATCATCATGTCTCCGTCAGGGGGTCGTGGAGTGGTGGTCAAGCAGGCGTCACGTTTTTTTTTGGGGGGGGGGGGGCGGGGGGGCCACGGACGTATATGCGATCGGACGTTGTTGGTCGGACGTTAACCGGCGCATGACTATATATATATATATATATATATATATATATATATATTATATATATATATGAAGTATATATATATATATATATATATATATATATTATATATTATATATATATATATATATATATATACTGATAACCACAAGGATAAAGAAAACACGAAGTTCCCAAGCGCTTTCGTGTAATTCACATCTTCAGGGGTGAGTACAGACTAAGGAGAAGTACAAAACAAGGTGTATTTTTACAGAGGAGGGTGAGATCAGGTCCACAATGGTCAGGTATTAGGTAATGACCTGATCTGACCCTCCTCTGTATATATACACCTTGTTTTGTACTTCTCTTTAGTCTGTACTCACCCCTGAAGATGTGAATTACACGAAAGCGCTTGGGAACTTCGTGTTTTCTTTTTCCTTGTGGTTGTCAGCATATACCTGGATCACCTACAGTGATTTACTTGCATGCAGTATATATATATATATATATATATATATATATATATATATATATATATATATATATATATATATATATATATATATATATATATATATATATTGTTACGAACCCCGCCATCAATTGTCATGATCTACCTACCCAGCACTACGAACCACGCCATCTATTGTCTTGATCTTCCTACCCAGCACCACGAGCAACGCCATCTAGGGACGAAACACGAGTATGACTCGTCTTAGTTACCACTCCCGGGTTTCCCTTCTCCATATCCTGGATGTTGCGTCACCTCCTCAAAGTCTTCTTTGTCAGCTCCAATTCGAGGAGAGAGGACTTCACTCTGGGAAGTGACCACAGGATCATCTATCCTGGAAACCTACGGCACAGTGACCACCTACCGTCTTCTACAATACTCAGCCTTGCTCGTCAGCCATCTCAGCTCCGCACTTAAGTATTTGTAATCTTATATTGCCTCCCCACGTCCACTTGCTTCAAATTATTGTATGTTGTATAAATATGTATATACTGTTAATGTTTAGGTTAAGTATGGTTAAGGGTAAATTATAGGAAGCTGAATATTTTGTTAAGGAATTTATGGTACTTTATTATACACAACAAAAACTCGCATCCTTTGTCTACCCTTTTATAGTCCGATTGTCTTTTTTTTTTGTTGTTGCCTGTTGGGCTCTGGGTAGACTTTTAACAATATTCTAAATCCCCAATTCGTAACAAATGGCGACCTTGACAGGACACGACCTTAAGTACCATATTCCTTCCTCCCTTGTAACTCCTTGTTAATTATTCCTCCCAGTCACTTCTGTTTACAATTGCTTTACGGTGGTTTAAAGTTTCCTTCATATGTGTGTGCATATATTGGTATTATCGTACAGTAAGATTGACAGACGTAGTATATTAGGTTCCAAGTGTCATAAGGCTTACCTGTTATTACAGGTGGCAGTCGTGTAGTAAGTCTTATCGAGTGTAGGGAAGAATCCGGATCTGTCTAATGCTGTACCCTCACTCCAGAGTAGGCTGTTCCATAGTCCCTAGTTTAGGGTGAAGTGATATCTTGGGACGCCCCGCTCTACCAGGACCCCATAATTATAAAGCCTCAATTATTGTTCTTCTCATTATCTCATTCAGGGTCAATCATACCATACTCAAGGGTTGTTAATCCGGATCTTTATATAAAATGCCGTAATACGCCCTTCCTCTTTCAAGTATCTCAGGATTGTTATTCCGGATCTTTATATTAATGCCATAATACGCCCTTCCTCTTTCAAGTATCTCAGGGTTGTTAATCCGGATCTTTATATAAATGCCGTAATACGCCCTACCTCTTTCAAGTATCTCAGGGTTGTTAATCCGGATCTTTATATTAATGCCGTAATACGCCCTTCCTGCTTACTCACGGGTTGTTAATCCGGATCTTTATATAAAATGCCGTAATACGCCCTTCCTATTCCAAGTCTCTTATCCTTATTTAAGGATCTTATCAGAAGAACAATATTCATAAGTGTAATTTCCCTAGGTATAACTTGGTTAGTTTCCGGGACTTTCTGGTTATCCACTGCCGTGATATTTTCTAGGGTAATCCACTTATCTTATCTTTTGACCATTAGTTAATTTATCCTATTTTTCTTAACTATGGCCACCTCAGGTTTTGATCTCCAGGCTTTTATTGAAAATCCTTCCGTAGCTAAATTACGTGTTAATATCCTGAAGAAAGAATGGAAAGAAACAGCCAACTATTACAATATCCCATTTTCACAGCAACTGACTAAGGAAATGTTAAAAAATCATCTAATTGAAATGTTGGTTCAACAAGAAGTTTTAAAAGAATCCGCTGTTGACCGATTAACGCCCATGTCCAAGAAACTTCAACCACTATCCACCACCCCTCCTCACTCAGAAGTTGCCTCAGGTCTGGCTAGCCCTCAAGAAAAAGCACAAAGAGTAGACGCCTTAGAACTAGAAAGAGCTAGGTTCGAGTTCCAAATCAAAATGAAAGAACTCGAATTGGAGCATGAGGGAAGGTTGGAAGAGGCCAAGTTGGAGCATGAGGAAAGGATGGAACAGGCCAAGTTGGAGTAGGAGGTTAGACTGAAAGAACTACAGGTGAGAGAGACAGAAGTCACCTTAACATCGGAGTTTAAATCAAAAGAAGTGGCATTAAAAGAGAAACTAGCTGCTTTTAACCCTGCTACTGCTTCTCCCCTTATTCCCGGGTTTGATGAATCTGATACGGACAGGTCATTTAGGACTTTTGAGAAAATAGCCGGGAAGAATGAGTGGCCCAAGGACCAGTGGGTGTCAGTGTTAGTTCCTAAATTATGTGGTAAGGCTCGTAGAGTTTATAACTGTTTAGACCAGACTGATGACTATGATAACGTAAAAAAGAATATCCTCACCTCTTATGCTATCACGCCAGATGGATACCGACAGAAGTTTCGTAAACTAACCTAACCATTTTCACACACCTTTGTTGAGTTTGCTCAAGAAAAGCTTAGGTTTTTTAAGAAGTGGTTAGAGGCTACAGAGACCTCCACATTTCAGGATTTGTTAAATTTGGTAGTCCTGGAGGAGTGGAAAAGCAAGATACCATTTCACATCTTGAAGCATGTGGAGGAGCGTGGAGAGGTTAATTTAGGGCGTGCTGCTGAGCTGGCTGATGCGTAGGCTTTGCTGGTGGAGTCACTGGGCAGTAGAGAACGTGGTACTTCCCGGCATGTTAGGTCCTCCTCTGATGATAACCTTGGGAACGTGAGTGGTAGGTCGAAAGGTCCCACACCTACTCCCCCTGATGCAACCAAGCTTACTTGTTCTTACTGTAAAAACCCAGGCCATACGATCCAGTCTTGTAAACACCCAAAGTGTCGAATTGCTAAAAGTAGTTCCCTGGATCCCAAATCCAAACAAATAGCAAACACCAATGTGGAAAGGCCCCATCAGGATCTCTTCTCTTCATTCACCTATGAGGGAAAAATTTCAATCATGGAGGGGTCTCGTTCTTTCCCTATTCGTATACTACGTGATACGGGCGCAGCACAATCTATCCTCCTGTTTAACGTCATTCCTGATATATCTACCGCATTTACTAATGAGAGTGTTCTAATTTCAGATCTCTCATCCCATTCTTCCTATCCTTTAGCTAAAGTGCACCTCCAATGTCCCTTGATTACTGGGGAAGTGCAAATAGCCATTAGGAAAGACCCAATGCCTGTGTGCGGCATTCATTTATTATTGGGTAATGACTTGGTAGGAGATCTAGTGGTTCCTAACATAAAGACAGTCGACTCTCCCTTACCTGTCAACTCCACCACTGACCTTAAAGAAACTATTCCTCATCTTTTCCCATCTTGTGCTGTCACCCGGTCACACAGTGTGCGAAATGGGCCCTCTTCATCTAAAACCACCTCCAATATCTTACTACCCACAGAAAATCTGTACAATAAGACCATTAGTAAGGATGAGCTCATTACAGCCCAACAATCTGATCCATCTTTGTTCAAACAGGTGATGAAAGACCTCAGTGTGGACCATTGTACATCTTCGGCTTACCACCCACCGTCCCAATGTGAGGGGGTGGGTACTCTACCTGCCACCAATGTGAGGGGGCGCATTCCCTCTCTGTTTCTACACCACCCTCATCTGATCTACTTCTCTTTGTTCTTACTCTACTCAGTTCCGTCACCTATTCTTGGGTAGCATGGGCGAGGGTCTAGGCACGTGAGTATGGTAATTTTGGTATCAGGTCACTTGGATGGAAATAAAGGTAAAATACTGTGGGAGAAATGAATACACCTAAAGTACTCTAAAAACAAATTTATTAATATAAAATCCAAGGGGAAAATAGATGTTATTAACATATAACTGCCAGGCTCAGCTCCTGGGCCTATTGCAAACTCTCTATGTCTTATGTACTGGTTTCCTTGTTTTCCTATTTACTCAACAGCAATTATTCGGACATTACACTCTTACCGTGCACCCAATACCTGATGTCACCTTACATTATATCGTAGGACCAGTTCCTTGTCTTTCCTCCCAAGACACTAATACTGATACAAACCCCGACATGGGTCCCCCACAACATGGGTAAGTATTAACAACACCTACAACCACACTGTGGACCATAATTCCAAGGCCTGTCACAGGGTATAGCACTGGTGCCTCTACAACTGCTGTTGTGGTCGGTTACACTCCGACCCGAGATGGGTAGCCAGACACATGGCGGGTCTGGGGTCTGGCCCAACGAAGCCTTGGGGCACATTAATCCGGCCGCATCGGTGCCATCTTCTCACATATGATCCCGGCTGGACATCTAATACATCCGAGGCCGTTGTTGGATGGTAGAGCGATTCAAGAATCACAATTGGATCGGGAGACAAACGGGAATCAGCGTCAGGGGACCTGTATGGGTGAAGGGACGGGCACTCACTAACGGTTGAAATGCCCGCGGGGCCCTCACTCAAAACAGACCAGGGAGTCCACCTACTTCTATTCCGATGAATTAATTTACTGTACACTCTGACCTTGAAATTGAGACTATGAACTCATTTTCATTCTCTATTATCATCTCAACTAACAATGCTCTGACTCAGCTATCGAAAGCCAAATTAAATTGATTACAAAGGGTTAGATGGCAACAGGTCCCAACATACAGCGTCTGCTCACATAGACCAAGACGGGGGAAACATAGAAAACGGGGGACGTTTCCACTGGGGGGACTCAGAAGGTTTTGTGGACGTTTGAGCGTAATATGAATCCTTAAGGTTTTCAGGTTAGCCGTCATGACCATTACACCAAGGTTGCTTGGAACGGTTCCATGACCACTTTCAAATCAATGCTAATAAACTATCTCCTCTCAACAATATAGTCCATACTCCTGATCGCAGAAAAGATTCACAACTTGTTCACATTAATCTCATGAAACTTTACCATTCCAGGCAGTCAGAGGAAGACATCCCAGAGGCTATAAGCCTACCTGTATTGCATACGGTTTTGTCAGGGCCGGAGCCGGAGACAGATGACATGGACCTATTGGAGAATTTAGACTTCCCTCTACCGAAAGAAAACCCTGCAAACAGTCACATACTCAACAACTTGGATGAGTATTTTTCTGTTCTGAATCCATCTCAAGCAAAAGATCTCACTCAGTTATTTTCAACATTTCCTAAAGTCACGTCAGACCTCCCAGGGTTTTGCAATATACTTAAACGTGATATTAAGCTAATCTCAGATGATGTACAACCCATTAGGCAATCAGCATATCGACTAAATCCACAAAAAAGAGAGATTATGAAAAAGGAGGTAGATTTTTTGTTAAAACATAACTTAGCTGAGCTTAGTACCTCCCCCTGGGCTTCACCTTGCCTTCTCATTCCAAAACCCAATGGCACTTTTCGTTTCTGCACCGATTATCGTAAAGAGAACCAGGTCACTGTCTCTGACTCCTACCCTTTACCTTTGATTGAAGATATAATAGACAGCATAGACTGTGCACAATATATATCTACCGTGGACCTATTGAAAGGATATTATCAAGTGGGACTCACGGATAGGGCAAAAATAATCTCGGCATTTATAACTCCATTTGGTCTTTTTCAATATTTGGTTATGGCGTTTGGCTTTTCTAATGCTCCGGCCACATTCCAGAGGGCCATCAACTTCCTAATTCAGGACCTAGGTGGGACGTTCGCCAACCTGGATGATCTGGTGGTGGTGTCGGACGGCTGGGACGAACATCTGGTGCGTTTGGAGATACTGTTTGCACGACTGCAAGAGACTGGATTCACCATAAACCTGGCTAAATCTGCTTTTGGCTGGGCCTCAGTGACTTACCTGGGACATATCGTTGGGCATGGTATGGTGAGACCCAAGGGCGCAAACGTTAGAGCCATCTTGTCCTTCCCCACTCCAAGGACGAGGAAGGAACTCATGCGCTTCCTGGGGATGTGCGGCTACTACCGTCGGTTCTGCAGTAACTTCTCCAGCGTGGCCGGATCCCTCACAGACCTTACCAGTTCTGCGGTCCCTTACATCTGGAACCAGAGGTGCGACCAGTCTTTCCACCGCCTCAAAGCCTTCCTTGCCTCCAAGCCTGTAGTCCACCCCCCTGACTACACCTCGCCCTTCCATCTGCAAATCGACGCTAGTGGTGTCGGAGTTGGGGCTGTGCTCCTACAACCCGACCCAACCACTGATGTCCTTCACCCTGTGGCATACTACTCCGCCAAGTTGAAAAAACATCAGACCAACTACTCGACCATAGAGAAGGAGGCCCTGGCTCTGGTGTTGGCAATAAAGAAGTTTGAATGTTACCTCCAGTCTTGCCCACAAACAACCCTACTCTTCACCGACCATAACCCACTCACGTTCATCCAAACCAACAAGACCTCCAACCAGCGAATCCTTCGCTGGGCTCTCCTCACCCAGCCCTATAATCTACAAATCCGGCACATAAAGGGGGTGGACAACCTGATTGCAGACGCCTTATCCCGAGCTCCAGTGGAAATGCAGCAGCTACTCTCCAGACGCACCAGGTGATCACCTCCTTCGTGCCCGCGCTACGGAGGTCTTTGGAGGGGGGGTGTGTTACAAACCCCGCCACCAATTGTCATGATCTACCTACCCAGCACTACGAACCACGCCATCTATTGTCTTGATCTTCCTACCCAGCACCACGAGCAACGCCATCTAGGGACGAAACACGAGTATGACTCATCTTAGCTACCACTCCCGGGTTTCCCTTCTCCATATCCTGGATGTTGCGTCACCTCCTCAAAGTCTTCTTTGTCAGCTCCAATTCGAGGAGAGAGGACTTCACTCTGGGAAGTGACCACAGGATCATCTATCCTGGAAACCTACGGCACAGTGACTACCTACCGTCTTCTACAATACTCAGCCTTGCTCGTCAGCCATCTCAGCTCCGCACTTAAGTATTTGTAATCTTATATTGCCTCCCCCACGTCCACTTGCTTCAAATTATTGTATGTTGTATAAATATGTATATACTGTTAATGTTTAGGTTAAGTATGGTTAAGGGTAAATTATAGGAAGCTGAATATTTTGTTAAGGAATTTATGGTACTTTATTATACACAACAAAAACTCGCATCCTTTGTCTTCCCTTTTATAGTCCGATTGTCTTTTTTTTTTGTTGTTGCCTGTTGGGATCTGGGTAGACTTTTAACAATATTCTAAATCCCCAACTCGCAACAATATATATATATATATATATATATATATATATATATATATATATATATTCAACACCTCACCCCACCAGGATTCGAACCCACGGTCTTATAATTGGGACCGGCGAACGCTACCTCTGGACCACCAGGACACTAATGAAATATATATATATATATATATATATATATATATATATATATATATATATATATATATATATATATATATATATATATATATATTTTTGCCAGAATCTATCAGTCAATTGGTCCACAGCAATTTGGCAATATGAGGACCTCCTCTACATCACACTGCTTTGTGAGCTTTCTGGATTTTCCACACAAAATCCTGCAGAAACGTAAGACATCCCTGGCCGTTGCCCTTGTTGACTTCAGGAAGGCCTTTGACCTTTTTGATCACTGCACTGTTATCAACAAGACCATTGTACTAGGGCTGCCCACCAACCTGGTCTCATGGGTTACTGATTTCTTGAGTGGACGTCGCCAGGCAGTGAGGTATCAGGGCTTGGTCTCCACATTCCAACACCTCACCTGCTGTGTTCCCCAGGGGACCAAGATGGGACCACTGTGCTTCCTCATCCTGATCAACGACAATCTATCGGACACTCCTCACAGGTGGAAGTACGTGGATGACTGCACTGTGGGGGTTTCAGTGGACAACACCGCACCAGAATACTCATCGCTACAAGGCACCCTGGACAGGCTACAGGCATGGACTACGGAGAACAAGGTCACCATCAACCACACCAAAACCGTAGTCATGCACATCAATACCGCCATCACTCCAGTGCAAGCCCCAGCAGTCACAGTGGGTGCCCATCCTCTCCAGCTGGTGCAGTCTGCCAAACTCCTTGGTGTTACTATAGACAACAAACTTGACTGGAAGGCCCATGTAAATAACACAGTCAAGGCAGCCTCGTACCGTTTCTACATGCTACGACGACTTAGGTCACTTGGGACACCCACGCCAGAGCTGAGGACCATCTACAATGCCTTTATTCTCCCCAAATTAACGTATGCGTCACCAGCCTGGTCATCTTCCCTCAACTCCACCCAACAACGTCAGCTAGAGAAGGTACAGAAAAGGGCCTGCAGAATCATGCTCGCGCTGACTACTCGGGCTACACCAACGCTCTCTCCACCCTGGAAATGCCATCCCTCAGTGACCTCCACCACCAAGCACTGGAAAGGTTTGGCAGCCAACTATTGCACCACCCTCGTCATCGCCACCTCCTGCCACCTGCAGCCTCCCACCCAACTTGCACAGTCCGCCACTACAACAAAATTCAGCCCATAAGAGCCCGCACCGATAGATATAAGAACAGCACCATCCCATCTATTGTTAAAATAATAAACAACTCCTGATTTATGTACTGTACAGCCCTGTAAATGTACTGAACGCATATCATTATGTCTAAATCACATGTAAGTTTGTATATTTTCAGCCACCGGCTGCAACTCTATTAATAAACCGTTTATTATTATTATTATTATTATTATACATACATATATATATATATATATATATATATATATATATATATATATATATATATATATATATATATATATATATATATATATATATATATATATATATATATATATATATGCTTTTAGTACTTTTTAATACTTTTAATAACTAATATATATTTTCTCTTCGTTTCCATAACTCATTATAAATATTTTTTGCATTACTCTATGAGTGGGCAACATAGTGAGTCCTTATACAGTGAGTGAAGTGATAAATAGTCCTATGCATGGTCCCTCTTCCAAAAATTTTTGGGTATCAAACAGGAAATTAGTGACTCAGACTCTGATAGCCAGTCATCAAATAATTCACAGGAACTAGTGACAACTAATCGTGAAGAAGAATTACCACAAATTAGCCAAATAGAGTAAACACCTACCGACTCTTTAGCTAGCTGTGAAAATTTCATTGATTCTCAGTTTGAGGATTTACACAGTAGACAATTAAGGTCAGGTAACATTTACCCATTGCCTTCACCTGTTCCTAATGCTAGTGCTTTAACTAACACAACAAAAATGGTAACAGGTGGTTCTACTAACCCACAGACTGCATCTGTCTGTCAAACGGTAAAGGTATTTCCAAATATCATTAAGGTACAAGCGTTTAATGCCGAGGATCCTGATTATACTAGTTTAGCATTTTTGCGCAAATGCGAAGCTGTAATGAGCAATAACAATGTAACTAATGACGTAGATAAAATTTCAAACGTCCAAAGCCTTATCAAAACCGATAGTCGGGCAGCTAGAGGTATCCATGCTTCAACCATTGACGAAGAAACGGATGATTATCCAACATTTAGGCAGCAATTTCTTTCTTTTTTTTGGATCGGGCTCCAAAGGAGGTCCACTTACTTGGATTTTTAAGATGGCAGAGAGGACAGGTGACACTCTGCGTGCACATGAAGCACAAGAAGCCCAAATTTGTGCGGGTCTCACTAAGATAGATCTCACATCTTACATAGATTCCTCAGATTGGTTCAATAAAAATGACAACTTGTCTAAAGTAAATTTCTACAGGATTATTAAATATCTTCAGCTTACTCTTGTCATCAAATGAACCCTTATGCACGAAAGCCCAAAAGAAAGAGTTTAAAAAAGGGACTAAACTTGTACAGTATGTAGAAGAAATTGCAGAACCCAAGAAAATTTTCCTAGGGCGATGTCAGTGGCACCTGTCACCAGCTTCAAGGAACAACCACAGTCTGTCATGAGAACCAGCGAAGGAAAGAATCCTCGCAGGACCTTAAGATTTCAGATTGCCCTGCGAAACCAAAAACTCCAAAGGAACATTACACAGGAAATAAAATGTCTCCAAACACTAAAAGCACTCCAAATAAATGGTGTATAGTACATCAGTCTCCATACCACAGCACAGAAGATTGTGGAAATGTACAGCGTAAGAAGCAAGAAATGGAAAATCGACGGGAGACAACTATACTTTTACTTTTACTTTTATCCTCTTCGCAACTGATCGGCTTGTTAGCCGCTTGGGCGATCGGTCACGTCTCTGATTACTTTTCCTTTTCATTTATCTTCTTCACCAAAAGATCGGCTCGCTAGCCGCCCGGGCGATCGGTCATGTCTCTGTCACGCACTGTTGGCAAATACTGGGCATGCACCGGCTCCTGAATGTACCTGAACCCGCTCCAGTGTTGGTCAAGTCTTGTCTTGAAAGAGCTTGCACTCGGTGCTGTCGCAACACTCTCTGGCAGATTATTCCAAGAGTTTACAACCCTCACTCCGAAAAAGTTTGCCTTCACAGTTTTCTGGACTTGCGGCTTCTTCAATCTTGAGCTGTGACCCCTTGTGGGGCGAGCGTCCACCAGCTCCAAGTAAGGACACTCAACTGAGTAGTGCCCCCTGAGATGCTTTTACACCTCAACTAGGTCCCCCCTTCTCCGTCTGTAGTATAAGCTAGGCAAGTTCAGGCGCTCCAATCACTCAGGGTAGCTGAGGTGCCGAAGTGCAGGCACCAGTCTGGTGGCCCTCCTTTGAACATTTTCAACCAACTGACAGTCCCTAGCATATCTCGGGGACCAGTTGGGGTGACAGTACTCCAGATGGGGAAGCACTTCACTCCTGAAGATCGTCACGAGGGACGGACCATCTAAATATCTGAACGACCTTCTTATAAGACCCAATAATTTATTTGCCTGATTTACCTTCTTCTCGCAATGGCCCGAGAACTTCAGCTCATTGCCAACATACACACCTAGGTCCTTCTCACATACAGTCTCAACTAGTGCAGTTTCTTCATCCCGTTGGGACATATGGTACGCCTCCTTACCGTTGGCACGCCCCAGGTGCATCGTCTTACACTTCGTGACATTGAATCTCAGCAGCCATTTCTTCGACCATTCCTGGAGCCCACAGACATCCTTCTGCAACTCTTCACAGTCCGCTTAGTTCTCAATTTCCCGAAATAACTTGGCGTCATCGGCAAACATTTGTATGGATTAGTGTACAACGTCAGGCATGTCATTTATGAAACAAACAAACAACAGCGGGCCCAATACACTGCCCTGTGGTACCCCACTTGTGACAGGTACTGATGACGATTTCGTGCCATTAATCACCACACACTGCTTGCGGTCATGTAGAAAGTCTTCTATCCACGCTAGGACATTTCCCCGAATTCCGTACCCTTCCAGTTTGATTTTCAGCCTTTCGTGGGGTACACTGTCGAAAGCCTTGGCAAAATCTGGGTAAATATTGTCGATATTACCACCCCGTTCCAGAATATGGGTCCAAATATCCAATACCTTGAGCAATTGTGTTAAGCAGGAGCGCCCAGGCATAAAACCGTGTTGGCAATCCTTTATAAGGTTGTTTCGTATTAGATGTTCAACTGCGGCATCTCTGATAATAATCTCAAGTACTTTACATATTATGCTGGTTAGGCTCACTGGTCTATAGTTGTTCGTGGAGTGACGATCGCCCTTCTTGAAGATAGGACTCACATAAGCCACTTTCCATTCACTAGGGACCATTTGTTCATCCAGGCATTTACAAAACAGGATCTTCAGGGGCTCTGCCAGCTCGTTGCACAACTCTCTTAGCACTCTAGGATGCACCACGTCAGGTCCGGGACTCTTATGGACCTTTAGCCTGGACAGTTTATTTCTAATACCCTCTTCTGTGAACACAATGTGGGTCAGTGATTTGTCGAACCGTCTGTCCTCAAACGCAGGAAGGTTAGTTGCATCCTCTGTTCAATACCTCAGCTTTATCCTGGTCAGAATCCACGTAACTACCATCCACCAGCCTCAGGTCTGATACTACTACTCGCGTTTTCATTTCGATTTTGCATAGCGGTAAAACGCCTTTGGGTTTGACTTGACCTCGCTTGCAACCAGCCTCTGGAACTTCTTTTCAGCCCTTCTACACTCTATCTTTGCTTGGTTTCTGGCTCTTGCATACATCCTCCTGTCTTGCTCATCGTTTGACCCAACCCACGTCTTGAATTTCTGGGTTTTCTTCTTAATTTTGTCGACCGCCGCATGGTTCATGTGTAGGGATCTCCTCGTATTCCTAGAAGCACTGGGTTTGGTCCTAGGTATATATTTATCGATCAAATGAGTCACTTTACTAGTTATGATATTCAGCGTAGTGACTGCGTTCTTGTGCCTTAATGAGTCAGGCCAGTTGATACCCCTCATCTCTTCCCTCATCCCATTGTAATTTCCCTTGTAATATTTGCACCTTCGCCTGGCCTTATCCTGAACTAGGTAACAGTTAAATCTGAATGACAACACTCTATGGTGACTGGTGCCAACTGGGGCAAGATGTTCCAGTTTGGCCACCATACCCTCCTCGTTTGTTATGATGAGGTCAAGTGGCTTGGGTGTTTGCTTCCCTCTGTAATGTGTCGGGTCTCTGACATGTTGGAACAGAAAATTATTTCTCAGTTTCTACAAAAAGAGTAGCAGGGTTATTCAAGTCATTCGGGGTGGATTCGTTTCTCCAGTCGATGTCGCCATAGTTAAAGTCCCCCATGATAAGGAGGTGGCTAGGGTTGAGCATCGCCGCATTGTTTATTGAGGTTCTTAAGTTCCTTTGATTTAGTGGGCCACAGTTTGGGGATCTGTAGATACACCCGACGATAAGTAAGTCCCCTCCCTTTAATTTAATTTTACTCCACTTGGACTCTTCAAAAATATCCTCTCCCTGTACCCTTGCCTGGCTGGCTCTAAGGTCTTGCCTAGCATAGATAACCACACCCCTCTTGCAAGTTTCTTGAGAAAGGTTCGTAAATGAGTCATATCCAGCAATACTGAACTCACATTCCTCTGGGTCGATTCTCCTGTTCTTGCACAACATTCTACAACACCTACAATATCTGGTTGGTGTACTCTTATTAGTGTTTCAAACTCCTTTCTCTTATCAAGGAACGTGTCAGTATTAGTGTACATGACATTCAAGCCAGAATTTGTTCTCGGTAACGTCTCTGCTCTTAGTAGTAAACCCGCTCTCCCCCCCCCCATTCTCAGAAGCTGCAGCATTTGCTAAGTACACTGTATTTTGCAGTGTAGAAATGTCATTGTTTACATGGCGCTCGCCTCCACCTGTCCGGTAGGCTGAGCTGGTGCCTCCTCCTGGGTGGGGGGTTGAGTGGGTGGAGGGTGCACTGCTGCTCCCTGGCCCTGTGTCGGCACACTTGTTTCCACTACCCTCCCCCTGAGTATAACCCATGTACACCCGTCCCCGTTCCTCCTTGACTCCTCCCTCTTCTGCTTCAAGTCCTGCAGGAGCTTCTTGTGCTGTTCCCTCTGCATTCTTGTGCGATCTGGGTGAATGAATACATCCCGAAATGCCTCGCTCCTTGCTAAATTTTTTGCCTGCTGAATAACCTGTCATTTCTCCTCCTCACTCACTAGTGTGATCCTGAGGGGGCGAGGCTTATCCCCCTGCTTTTGTCCCAGCCTCCTGAGGGGTTGATGGAATCTTCAGAACCTCTGTACAAATATTTTGAAACAGCACCTTATCGTGTGTTACCTTACAGTTTTCGGGGGAAGTGTAATGGCCCCTGTCTCATCAACAGAAGTATTATATAAAGGGGTTATTTACATTTGATTTATATTCACATTCATCCCCTGTAACTTTCCACTGGCTATGAGGTGACATGTTCAATGCACGTGATAAGGTGTGCCCACAGGAAGCTGCATCATACTATGCTGAGTAAAGGCACAAGTAGCCGGCTCTATGGCCACCTAAAGCGAACAGTAGTTTGATATCCTTGACTAGAGGAAGACGTTATTTGAGAGCCTCAATGGATGGCTCCGTCTTCCCTCTAGGGGTGCGACGTACCTATTCCATTCTCCCTCGATGGGTCACTACCCAGAGAGTAGCACTCCCAAACTTACATCGAACAGAGGGTAGGTGACTCTCCTCTCTCTTCACGCTCATAGATAGCAGAAGTTATGATGATTTACACATCAGGAATTGCAGCTCGTGTGGGTACGAAGACGACATATCAGTCTACGTACCAAGGCGTCGGTCTTTTGTGAAAACAAGAAAAACAAACACCCTACAGTGACGCGTTACAAACAATATCCGAGTGTTAAGAATATCCCATGTTGAGACGATACTTAGTGAGTGTTTCTCATTCTGTCGCCCAAAGATGGTGCAGAATTATTCCCAATAACCGCAATTCAGTTATTGTTGACGTGAAATCCCTGTTAACGATAAGTGAGAGCGGTCAGGAAAGCATCTGTCAGCACCTGACCATTCTGTGGAAGGAATTCCCCTGTCGTGAAGTGGATTCACCTGGCGTTCGTCATGCAGCGCACCCGGACTCACAGTGGGAGGGAAGAGTGCGTTACCCACCTCCCACCCCCCACCTGGAACCATCTCTGGATTGCGTTTTCTATACAGATGCCCTAACACCTGTATTAGGCATTTAAAGAGTAAAATACTTTATACACAGTGAGACTCTATAACTTCTCAAGTGATTGTTACAACTAACAGTCATCTCACCATATACACAGTTGGTAAAGGTAGAGGAATTATGTTCTCCCTGTATAATATGGACACAAAGTAGTACCTTAAGCTGTGTATCCTTATATTACTCTTATTAATTATGTATAGTAAAGTATTACAGAACATGTATTAATCCTATGTAATATTTCCATTTATTGTGCACCATGTTATGTATATGAATTATCATATTTATATTTTATGTATTCAGCTTGTGAATGCTGGCATCTGTACATGCTAGCGCACAGTGATACATGGAGTGGAGACCACCAGTCCTTCAAGTGCGGAAACGAGCTTCTTGGTCCATCTGTATATATCTCCCGTACGAGAATAAGAACCTACTTTTAAGATAACAAGTGTTTGTGTATACCCTCAGTAGTGTAGAACATTTTGGGGGCACCAAAGACGAACATAGATGGCGCAGTGGATAGTTCTCAGTGAGATACAGTGGACCTAGCCTTCCCGCCCGGACTGTGTTAATGGCGTCTCGTCTTCAGCTTCACGGATTTACAGCAAGACTACTACAAGCCTCTAGACTTACAGTGTTGTGAAGTGCTATGCTATGTACCTGTGTACAGTGCTGTGAAGTGAAGTGAAGTGTTTTGTGAAGTGCTGTGTTGTGTATTTTAATCAGAATTGTCTGTGCAAATTGCGGTTAGATGACTAAGGGAGCGGCCCGACAGTACGTGCGCCCCCGCCTCTGGTTAGAGGGTAACTGAGGACAGCGCGCTGACTCTGCCCAGTTGCCAGCGCTCGCCAAGCCTCCCCTCCCGCCATACACACACACATGCATTCACAGACCCACCTTATATTAAATTCTTGTGAGTTACTTTAGACTTCTGTAATTCTGTGCATAGATTACAAGGGGCTGACCCAGTCATTTGCACAGATAGAGTACAGAAGCTGTCAGCATGTCTCACAGGGATCAAAATGACACCCTGGACGATGGGAGTATGAGTATAAGTCGGGGAGACCTCTCTCCGCCCACACTCAGACCCCACGCTCCCCACATTGACAACGCCCAGTCACCCACAGAATCTCCTCGTTCGTCGCGAGCAAGCTCTCCTGCGATGCATGCGTCCACAGATCTCCTTCAACTGATTAAGTGGATGGAAACTTCTCGACGCCAGGATGATATTGCAAGGAGAGAAGAGGAAGAAATTCGGTACAAAGAGTCTGAAAGACGGCGCCACGAAGAGGAACAAACACGCAGAGAACTCGAAGATATACGTAGAAGTGGGGATGACCTGAGAAGAAGATAGGATCAAGCCAGATTTGAAGTCTTGATCTCTCTGTTAGCCTTCCCACAACGATCTACTGTACATGATTCGTCTGCTACTACTAACGCTGATACAACTAGAGGTACTGGTACCTCATTTCCCAGAGTCGATTCAACAATTCCTCAAAAGGCTGCAGCACAAACGCCTCCCTCTCTGAAGTCTGACGCTTCCTATCAGATATTTCGGGAATGGCGTCGACGTTGGCAAGACTATGCAACAATGGTTGACTTGTCAAGTTTACCACAGCCTAAACAGATGATACAGCTTCGTATGTGCTTGCCCTTAGAGACACAACGTACTCTCGAGCACACACTTTAAGTGCCTCCTACGACAACTCTGACGGTAGAGGCCGTGCTCGACAAGTTACAGGAACATGTTAAGGGACAGCGCAGCGAAGCACTCAGAAGAAGAGGACTCGTCCAATGTAAGTAGCTTGATGGAGAATCTTTTGATGCATTTCTTGTAAGACTCAAGAGATGTTCAGAGGAAGTTGATGTTTGTCCTGGAAATTCTCAAGTCCGTGAAGAGACACAACTCAAGACAATCATTTTAACGGGTGTTCGAGATGAAGAGCTAGTTCAGCGTCTCATTTCACTTGACCCCACTTCCTCCCTTCAAGATGTTGTTACAAAATGTCGAGCGTACGAGGCCGCCAGGTGTGCCACTTCAGCTTTACGCTCAAAACCTGACCAGGTGAGGGCGGTGTCTTCCTACAGAAAGGGTAAGAAGCAGCAAGGTAACCCCACCCCTCACCCTCCAGCTACACCTTCAGCAGCAGCTTTGTGCAACAGCTGTGCGAGACAGCATGATGCCTCCCAGTGCCCAGCTGCTCAAAGCGTGTGCAGAACTTGCGACCGCCAGGGCCACTGGGCTTGCACAGTCAAGTGCCCTGCTAGCAAAGTTCAGTGCAGACTTTGTAGTCGTGTGGGCCACTATGACAAATGTTGTCGTAAGAAGACACAGAAAGGACACCACCAAGGATCCAAGAAGTCACCCTCAGGTAGTGCTGGCACGCCCCCTCCTTCTGGCAAGCATCAAGACGCTGTGTCCAGTCGTTCCTGCCGTCGTGTACATTGTTCCACAGACACGACGCCCCAGCACATCAGTGTCGTCATCTCTCACGGTAACTTGTCATCCAGTCTTCAGATGTTACCTGACACCGGTGCTGACATCTCAGTAATTGGTCCACAACACTTAGCAAGTTTAGGAATACCCCGGAGCAACCTACAGCCCCCTCCTCAGACAACGAAACTGACAGCTGATGGTTCTAAGATGGCTCCAGCTTTGGGATCTTTCTGGGCCACTCTTACCTTTGGTAAGCAGTCCTGCTCAGCCCGGATTGATGTTCATGATGGGATCCCGACTCCGCCTTTATCATATGGTCATTGTCAAGAGTTGGCCATTATTTCCAAGGAATTCCCCAAACCTATTTTAAAGATCACCCATGTCAACATGTTGAAGGAATTCCCTATCTCTACTAACACGTCTCCTTCTGATGCAAGAGCTTACCTTCTCAAGGAGTTTGCTGACGTGTTGGTTACGAAGAAATCTTTAGGATCCACACCACTCAAGCCGATGGTGGGTCCACCTATGAAGATTCATCTTAAGGATGGTGCCACACCTTTTGCCATCCACACCCCTCGTTTGATTCCTCACGCCTACAAGGAGCTAGTTAGACAAGAGCTTGACTCCATAGTTGCTCAGGGAATCATCAAGCCGGCCAGAGACGAACCTTCACCTTGGTGCCACCCTCTCGTCCCCGTCGCCAAACCTCGTGGTGGAGTACGGATCACCACCGATCTGTCAAAACTTAACCAGCAAGTTTCCCGTCCAGCCCACCCTTCACCCACACCCTTCGCAGCTGTTCGAAATGTGGACCCAAAGGCGAAGTTTTTTACAACGATGGACGCCTTATGTGGTTATTGGCAGATCGAGTTGGCCGAAGAAGACCAGCATTTGACTACATTCATCACACCGTATGGACGATATCAGTATTGCAGAGGCCCCATGGGATTTGCCGCTACGGGTGATGCATTCTGTCAACGTGATGACGTGGCCCTTCAAGGAGTCACGAATTGTGTCAAAGTGGTTGACACTCCATGACGGACTACTGTGCCCACCTCTCCCGAATATATGAAGTTCTCACCAGATGTCGAAAGTACGGGATTACCCTCAACGCTGACAAGTTTGTAGTCGCCGCACCATCAGTGAACTTCTGTGGGTACACTCTCTCAGCATCAGGTATCGCAGCTGACCCGGAGAAATTAAGTGGAATCAGGGATTTCCCAACCCCTGCCAACCTGACAGACCTCCGTTCTTTTTTGGGTGTGGTCAATCAGCTGGCTGAATTCTCACCTGACATCTCCGCCGCAGCCCAGCCGTTACGCCCCCTGCTGAGCCCCAGGAGGACATTCCTGTGGACCCCAGATCATCAAGAGGCCTTCCAGCGAGTCAAGCAGGCCCTAGTAAGTCCACTTGTCCTTGCCTGTTGCGACCCAGCCCTACCCACCGTTCTCCAGACTGATGCCTCCAGACTCTACGGCGTTTGTTACACCCTTCTGCAGGACCATGGCGGTGGACAACTCCGCTCAATTCAGTGTGGATCCCGGTTCCTGACGGACGCTGAGACCCGATATGCCACGATTGAGCTGGAGATGTTGGCTGTTGTCTGGGCGATGGCGAAGTGCCGCTTCTACCTGATAGGACTTCAGCACTTCACCCTCTTCACGGATCATCGCCCTCTTATACCTATTATCAATCACTACTCTTTGGATGCAGTAGAGAATCCTCGCCGTCAACGTCTGAAAGAGAAGCTCTCCCCTTATCTCTTCACTGCTGTGTGGCGTGCGGGTAAGCTGCTGTGCATCCCGGATGCCCTGTCCCGCACCCCTGTCAGTCGCCCCACCCCAGAGGACGAGATGTTGTGTTCTACAGCTGCTGCATCCCTCAAGTCAGTAGTTTCACTGAAGGCCGTCTTCACATCAGAAGAGTCTACAGCACTGGATGCAGACAAGACCCTTGAAGATCTCCGCATCGCAGCCCGGGCCGGCCCTTCCTACATCCGGCTTGTCGACTGTGTGTCCCAGGGATTTCCATCTAACCGATACGACCTTCATGAATCGCTACTCCCGTACTGGAAGATACGTGAAGACCTCTATTGTGATGGAGACCTCGTCTTGTATGGTCCAAGAGTAGTCATTCCTGCTGCCCTACGCCGCCGTACCTTGACCCGCCTTCACCACAGCCATCGAGGAGTGGAGGCCCCCAAGCGACGGGCCAGGAATCGACGCAGACATTGCAAGTACCGTCCGTGCCTGTGAGCCGTGCCAGATTCTGCAACCCAGCCGGCAACAGGAACCTTTAATGTGCGACGATAACCCTTCAAGACCCTTCGAGTCTGTGTCGGCCGACTTCTTTGCAGTGGCAGGGAAGTCCTTCCTCGTCATTGCCGCCGATTGTCTGGATGGCCTGTTGTCATCCCCTGTGGTAGTGATACAATGGCTACTGCTACCATCCGGAATTGCAGGCATTACTTCAGAGAAGTTGGTGTTCTCCTCCGCCTCAGGACTGATGGAGGACCCCAGTTCACCAGCCACGAGTTCCGGGACTTCATGGACCGTTGGGGAGTCCGTCATGTCGTGACCTCGCCCCACTACCCCCAGGCGAATGGACACGCTGAAGCCGCAGTCAAGACTGTTAAACACCTGATCCTTAAGGTGTCACCCTCAGGAAATATCGACTGCGAGGACTTCGATCGAGGTTTGTTGGAGTTTCGCAACACCCCGAACTTCACCAGACGCTCCCCAGCCCAGGTTCTATATGGACATCATCTCAGGTCTTGTGTTCCTGCCCACCCGAAGTCTTTTTCTCAAGAATGGCAGGTCAAGACTGAGGAATGTGACCGCCGTGCAGCTGAACGAGCCGCAGATGTCGCTGCTCGGTACGACTGTCATGCCCTCCCCCTTCCCAGGTTGAGTATTGGCCAGCAGGTCAGGATTCAAGATCCGGTATCTCACCGCTGGGACAAGGTTGGGGTTGTCATGGGTATTTGCCAGTCCAGGGACTACCAAGTGTGTCTTCCTAGTGGTAGAGTATGGTGGAGGAACCGTCGTTTCCTCCGACCTGTGGAGCTGCCTAGTGTTGACCGTTCCCCAGTTGAGTCCCCTAATGTTGATGTCCTTACAGTAAATCCATCCCCACCTTGTGTTTCTGCCCCAGTACTCCGCAGGTCCGAGCGACTCAGAAACAAAAGGTCCGCTCAAGATGAAACCATGAGCGTATAGGGGGGAGGGAGGTGTATAATATGGACTCAAAGTAGTACCTTAAGCTGTGTATCCTTATATTACTCTTATTAATTATGTATAGTAAAGTATTACAGAACATGTATTAATCCTATGCAATATTTCCATTTATTGTGCACCATGTTATGTATATGAATTTTCATATTTATATTTTATGTATTCAGCTTGTGAATGCTGGCATCTGTACATGGTAGCGCGCAGTGATACATGGAGTGGAGACCACCAGTCCTTCAAGTGCGGAAGCGAGCTTCTTGGTCCATCTGTATATATCTCCCGTACGAGAATAAGAACCTACTTTTAAGATAACAAGTGTTTGTGTATACCCTCAGTAGTGTAGAACATTTTGGGGGCACCAAAGACGAACATAGACTCCCCATTACTATGGCATACTGGTTTAGAAGAAGAAGATACGTATATATCAATCGTAAGTGTAAATATGAAATAGCAATCAAAGATATTGTTATATGTGTTACATTTACGACTACAGGAAGATGAACTGTTACATATGCTGTATGTTGAGTTTATGTCCATAACCAATACTGAGTTATTAAAAGTTGCTGAATTATGGCAACAATCCTGTGAGCTGAAGTGAACATTAGTTTCTGCAAATGATTCGTTCACTGCCCAGGGTGTGACAGGACGTGACTGCAGTTGTTGTGACTACTCATCAATCAACATCCTGTCAACAAAATTCTTTCGCATGGCGTGAATAACCCCCAGTTACCAGCACCCCAGCACCCCACCCTAGTGAAGACAAATCTCTGGTCATGAGAGATGGTCTCAGCATTCTGAGGTATGGTGTGATGGATGACCTAGTGTAACCAGGAGCGGTAGTTTGCTGTACTCATGATTTTTGTGAACATTGACCCAGTCACCGGACCTTGGAATCAGCTGTGAGTGACACATGCAAGTCTTCGGGATTGTGGCAACAATTTCACATTATCAAGAAATTCTAGAAAGGATTCTTCAATCAAGCCTGTAAGGAATAGGTAGTATCTAGGTATACATTAAATATATACACACATTTACATGTTCGAGACATAACTCCACATTGGTAGGACATCGATAGGTTATTGTCATTGTTATAAGTGCTTACTTATTTTAATATATACTGACGTGAAATAATTCCCGGTATTTATTAGACATAGAAAATGTGGACATTTTCTTTTGATCCCAGGAGGATAAGAATGTTCATATTTTTCAAACTACATATTTTAATGATGTCAAAGACACATTTTCTTAAAATAAAAATATGTTAGTTCTACAAAAGTATCACAGACTGTAAATTTTCAGCCATGCCATGTTGAACCCTTCACAACTCAGTACCCTTGCTCTGCGCAAAAATTAATGTTTCGTTGAAAGAGTCTTAAGCACCACACACTCATTCATCTCGCGTGATTACAGTAGCAAAAGTTGTACATTGCTAAGAAGATGTGTTCTAAAACACGAAGTAGGCGAAAATTGTTTCTGCCATGTTGCTTTTGATATTGGCAGTAATGTTTGTGTTTGATGTCATGTTTTTTTCTGTTATTATAAGTCAGTGTCATCCAAGATGGAAATTGTTCATAACATTTTAACCCAAAAGGCACTAAAGTATAGGACCCCTGTAGTAGATAAAACCCCTACAGTAGTAGAATCCCCAGCTTAGTGTCTACACCTATGTTTATAACATGGTTAGGGTTGTATAGGATGTACTGTACTCTGTGAGCTTATTTAGGCCTCACCGAGCTTGGCCGGTGGTGACCGAGCGATGTAATGGCCCCTGTCTCATCAACAGAAGTATTATATAAATGGGTTATTTACATCTGATTTATATTCAGATTCATCCCCTGTAACTTTCCACTGGCTATGAGGTGACATGTTCAATGCACGTGATAAGGTGTGCCCACGGGAAGCTGCGTCATACTATGCTGAGTAAAGGCATAAGTAGCCGGCTCTCTGGCTACCTAAAGCGAGCAGTAGTTTGATATCCTTGGCTAGAGGAAGACGTTATTTTAGAGCCGCAGTGGATGGCTCCGTCTTCCCTCGAGGGGAACGACGTACCTATTCCGTTCTCCCTCGATGGGTCACTACTCAAAGTCACTCACACCAACTAATATTGAACGGACGTTGATCCACGTTTTTATTTCATAAACGCCGTCCTCTCTCATCACACTCATGAATAGTGGAACTTACGGTTGACCTACACTCAGGAATTATATAAACAGAATACTTTTCTAATAAAACAAGAAGCTTCAATTGGGTTTCGTTACTAAAGCCCAATGTAATATATGTGAACCAACCTGGTTAATTGGGAATTAACCAACCTTTTCAGAAGAGGAGCACGTCCAGCAACACGATCTAGGATAGCGTCAACGGTTAAAGAAAATAACGCTTCCATCACCGGCTCATTAATCGCTGCATTATACAAAGTGGAGGTGTTGACCGTATCAGCGAGGATAGGTAACAATCAGTTATCCCTAGATATAGATACGGGGGCCTGTGCCAATGCTATCTCATTAAAGTCGTTCAATGAACTCCAGAGGCGATATCCTTCAAATAAGTGGCCAATAAGACTTACAGACATTCCTCTGTCCGGTGTGTCGGGAATCCAATTAGACATAGCGGGGGTAATAACACTACCACTCCATTTCTCTAGGTCCAGTAAAGCGTTTTTGGCAGATTTTTACATAGTTAAGGCATTTTCTTTGCCAGCGGACTGGTTACTTGGTCTGACCACTCTAAGGCAGAACAACATTAACGTTCAGCCACGAGATCAAACAATCACACATAATTGTAAAACATATCAAGCAATGCAAACTTCACATCCATTGCTTACTTCGGGTGTTCGTGCAATAACTGCCTCGATAGGCGCAGTTATGGAGTCACTCTCTGAAACTCCACCTAGTAGCTCAAAGGACATTTCAGATGAAAGCGGCCAGAACTGGACTCTAACGCCTGCTGTGTTAACCGGTGTACAACGGTCACATAACCAGGAACTAGCTAGAGTCACAGTACGTTTGCCAAATGTGAGTGAAGGAACAGATGTTGTGTTGTGAAAGGCTTGTCACTTGAGTCTACCTTAAGCACTGTTAGAATAGGTAGTCTCACAGATGTCCTCGTTCTCAATAGAAGTGGGAGACCCATAACCTTAAGAACTGGGTGTTGTTTAGGTAATTTCCTTGTTTACGACAAAGTTGTTGTCGAAGAGCCATTAGAATTACCAATAGGTAGTGTAACACAGGGTAAATCGGACAAAAAATCACATATTGTAAATAATGTAGCGTTAATAGCGCCACACGTGAAAGTAGTTGTTCATCCTCGAGGCAAAAGTGATCTTTAGAATTACTCGCCGAGTTCAAGGAAATCATAACATTACCTGGAGAACCCCTCGGTAAAACAACGTTGACAACTCATCATATTCCACTCAAACCGGAAGCTAACCCAATCTACATCCCAGCATTTAGGCTATCCCACAGCAGAAGAGCGGTAGTCTAGCAAATAGTACAAGACATGTTGGACGAAAAGGTCATAGATTTTCGACGAGTCAATCGGGTAACTGTACCAGAGAGGTTCCCAATGCCTGTCCTAACTGACTTACTACAGTTACTAGGAAAAAGACAACGCAGTCTTCAGCAACTTAGATTTACTTAGCGGGTACTGGCAAATTCCCTTACATGAGGATTCCTGCGAAATAACTGCGTTCAGTACGCCTATGGGACATTTCAAATTCTTAAGAATGCCATTTGGCCTAAGAAATGCGACGCTAACATTCCAAAGAATGATAAACATCTTGTTTGCTGGAATGATAGGTAACACAGTTTATGCCTATCTAGATGATCTTATCATAGTATGCAAAGATTTACAAAGTCATCTAAAGAAGCTATGGGAAGTTTTCACAAAGCTACATCTAGCTAGATTGAAAGTGAAACTTTCCAAATGTGAATTTCTCAAATCCAGAATCCAATTTTTTGGACTCGTAGTGGATGGCAATGGTAAACACACAATAGATTGCAAGGTAAAGGCGGTGAAACAAATCCCTTGTCCCGAGAACGTAGATCAACTTCGTAGTTTCCTAGGATTATCAGGATACTACCGTTCCTTCATTGAAGGTTATGCCAAGTTAGCATCACCACTCACTAAAACTCCTCAAAAAGGATGTGGAGTTTACATGGAATAAGGAACAAGAGGACAGTTTTAATGCCCTCAAGAGCGCCTTAACGAAAGCTCCAGTGTTAGCCTTTCCAGACTGCACAAAACCATTTACCAAGTGTACTGATGCTCCGGGCCTAGGTTTAGGGGTGGTGCTCATGCAAACTGATTATCGAGGAAAATGACGGGTAATAGTATACCCCAGTCGCGCCCTCAACGATGCAGAAACACGTTATTCAGCTACTCATTTAGAAGCATTAGCTGTAGTGTGGGCTCTCAAGCATTTTTGGGATCTCATTTTGGGATATCGATCACAGTTCACACAGATCATGTAGCCGTGACAGAACTATTTAATGGGAAGAACTTATCAGGGCGTTTAGCACGCTGGTATCTGATCATACAGGAATTCGCACTTCAATTATTTGCCGGGCCGTGCGAATGTGGTAGCTGATTTGCTATCTAGGCACATAGTTCCTGTCACGCCACTACCTATGTTCACCCTGTCACAATTAAGGGCGGAACAGTTACGGGATCCATTTTGGTCCAAGGTTATACAGGTTGACAACCCTTTATCCGAAATTCCGAAAACCGAAAAGCTCTGAAAACCGATTTTTTTTAATGTGGAGCAATTTTTTTTTTTTTTTTTTTGTGGGTATTAGCCCATCCGGGCACATGTCACTGGCCCACATTGGGGCCTGGGGGGTGAAAATGTAATAGTAATAATAATTATAATAATACAGGTAATAATAATAATAATAATGATAATACAGTAATAATAATAATAATTATTCATAGTAAATATAATTTTTAATAAAAAATACACAAAAATAAAATAAGAATGATAACAATAATTATAATAATAATAACAATAATACTGTAATAATGAAATAATAATAATAATAAAGAAATACAAGAATGAAAAAAGATCAAAAGTGAGAAACATGACCTAGACCTATGAATTATTATTATTATTATCATTATTATTATTATTATTATTATTATTATTGTTATTATTATTATTATTATTATAATTATTATTATTATTATATTTTAGCCCCTAGGCCTCAATGCGAGTCAGTGACCTGCTGTGCCCGGGTGGGCAGATCCCTGTAAAAAAAAAAAAAAAAAAAAAAAACTAACCATTCTGAAATCAGAAAAATTCCAAAAACCGAAATGCACCTGGTCCCAAGGATTTCGGATAAGGGATTGTCAACCTGTATATGCCTTAGAATTGGGAGATGAGGTAAATTTGCCCAAATTACCTCTACCACTCTCACAGTTTGAGCTGCGGCATGACATACTATATCGCTCAGTGAAAACACAACAAGAGCCAATCTCTCAAATTGTTATTCCTACATCATTAAAGGAAAACATTCTCACCCTCTTCCGTGATGCACCCCAAGCTGGGCATCCAGGGTGAGATAGATGTCTAACAAAAATTAGACAAAAATATTATTGGAAATCTATGAGGATCGACATCGAGCATCACATTGCTAAATGTTTATCTTGTGCAAAACACAAGGGAACAACGATGGATCCCGCTCCAATCTTAGAATACCCGACGCCAGAATGTCCATAGGATACAGTTGCTATCGATATATTGCAACTACCAAAAAGCCATCAAGGCTCTAGTTACGTACTTGTCTGCGTTGACCATTTTTCTCAGATTTGTGGTACTCGCATCATTGCCGAACAAGTCCGCCGAATCAGTGGCTCATGCATTAGTCACTCATCTAATCTGTCCTTTCTTTACACCTAGGGTGATACTCTTGGATAACGGGGCAGAATTTAAGA
Source organism: Homarus gammarus (assembly GCA_958450375.1). Classification (NCBI taxonomy): domain Eukaryota; kingdom Metazoa; phylum Arthropoda; class Malacostraca; order Decapoda; family Nephropidae; genus Homarus; species Homarus gammarus. The sequence continues at coordinate 102,366 of CAUDMG010002798.1, forward strand.
ATCAACTCTTAGCTGCTATATGTCAACAATATGACGTTACACAAACCTTCACAACCGCCTACTATCCAACTTCAAATGGGTTGGTCGAGCATGCGAATAAAAAAATTCTTGAGATTCTCCGACATGTGGTGAATCCAATGCATAGTTCGTGGGAGGACTGGCTTCCACAGGTTGTAGCATCCATCAATGGATCTATAAATAGCTTTACAGTACCGATAAATGCTTGCCATATGATCTACTAACAGGAAGTCAACAACCTGTGTACAACATGGATGACTATGCCAAGAAACAAATCAATGTTTTCACGAGCATCCATGGAAAAGTACGAAAACACTTAGCAGCCTCACATGCTGAAATGATCTGCAAGCAACATAAAAAAGCTAAGCCTATAAAATTAGCAATAGGAGACAAAGTAATGATAAAAGCGCCGGAATGCATATCAAAACTCTCGCCTAAAAATCACAGGTCCGTACGTGATTAGAGCGAAAGAAGAGGGAAACAAATTCCAAGCAGTTGAGCCAACGTTAAATGCTACAGATATAGTACATGTAGAATGAAAAAAAAGTCAGCAGAGACTTAGTAGGGATCCCTAATGTCAGTCAAGTACATCCTTCTTCAACTACAACAGTTGCTCAACAAAATATAATGATAGACAATACATCGTCAAAAACTACGATCAGCAACCACAAATCGTTAATCACTACTACTGTTGGTCTGGAGTGTGGTGACAACAGCCGTCTCCCCAGCAGACGTCGTCAAACCCGGAGCCTTAGTTGCCCCACTAGGCAAAGTACTGGTAGTACAAGACGTTGTAACTATCAAATACGAGCTCCATGACTTAATGCACATGCCAGTGCATCTGAGGTCGATAGCTGTCCACATTGAAACAGCTATGCAAACTTTGCAAGATCTCGATAACAATCTACAGTCTCTACAACAATCCGTCAAACTGTAGTGGACTTCTCCCCTACAACTGCGTATCCGCATTCCAATGCGACAGTTCCCTAGCAACCAAGTGAGCAGCGACAGCAGATGTTACGGTAACCTAGCAACGGAACTAGAGACCGGCGACTTTCTCGGGTTTTCCCAACATGACTCATAGAGGACTCGCGGCTGCTGGGTATATAAGCTCTGTCTCTCCATTGAGATTCATTCTCGCCTCACTTCTACAACACGCAACACCTCCTCCTCCGCCGCTGCCTGGCGGCCCTCGCCTCTCCTCGCCTGCCTGGCGGTCCTCGCTCCCGCCAGCGACCATGGCGACCCAACAGCTGTCCTTCTCTGAGCTTCCTCACCAACCGGCTCTCATTCTGGTCTCTCTTCTTGAACAAGCAACACCTCCTCCAGCAAGCTCCACGCTGTCAGCATTCATTCAACCAGGAGGCCAGCAACAGGCAACATCTTCTCTAACGAAGCTCCTGCACATCTACCTCCTTCAACACGCTACTCACCGAACGTCTCTACTGAGCAGCTCCTCACCACACGGCACCTCCAGCACCAGACTGTCTATCATATAACTTATGTTATACAAGAAAACCACATTAGAGTTTCCATCCATCCTGAGTGCTAGACAACATTATACCATGAATTCCTACAAATGGTGACTCCCGGAGATTAGCACTCACACAGGATGGAGGAGACACTGATCACGCTCCCAGTCTTCAAGCAGCATGGAAGACTGGCTTATCCACACAGAAGCAGCTCTGTTACTCTAAGCAGACACCAGCTCCTCTTCCTGCCCCAAACACCACATCCTGACGACCCCAGCACACCCGTCCTGCCTCAGACGCTGACCCCGGCCCAGCAGTAACCCCTGACGCGGCCTCAGTTCCCGAATCCGGACCCACACACACCCTTTTTTTCTTCCTCAGGTACTCCCTGCTAATGTCCTGCACCCTGCTGCTGTCGTGGACCCAGCTGCTGTCACGAGCCCTAATCCGCTTCTCCTGACGCAGCCCCTGCTCCTGACCCAGGCCCACACACCCCATCAGGCGCATCTGACGACTCAGTACCTGGCATGAGGGAAGCACACAACATTCATCGCCTCCACACACCCTTTTTTCTCCCTCAGGTACTCCCTGCTAATGTCCTGCACCCTGCTGCTGTCGTGGACCCAGCTGCTGTCACGAGCCCTAATCCGCTTCTGCTGATGCTGCCCCTGCTCCTGACCCAGGCCCACACACCCCAGCAGGCGCATCTGACGACCCTGTACCTGTCGTGAGGGAAGCACAACATTCATCGCCTCCACACACCCTTTTTCTCCCTTCTCCCACAGATAGTGTGTATCTAGACAGTTGTATTTCAGCGATCGGCTCATTCACGCCATCGCCATTGTCTCACATGAGGCATGCACCGCCCGGTCTGCCTTACATGTGCTAAGCAACTCTACAGACAACAAGTCTCCTACACCGCCTGGAGGGAAGGGGGAGTATTGTAGTGGACTTCTCCCCTACAACTGCGTATCCGCATTCCAATGCGACAGTTCCCTAGCAACCAAGCGAGCAGTGACAGCAGATGTTACGGTAACCTAGCAACGGAACTAGAGACCGGCGACTTTCTCGGGTTTTCCCAACATGACTCATAGAGGACTCGCGGCTGCTGGGTATATAAGCTCTGTCTCTCCATTGAGATTCATTCTCGCCTCACTTCTACAACACGCAACACCTCCTCCTCCGCCGCTGCCTGGCGGCCCTCGCCTCTCCTCGCCTGCCTGGCGGTCCTCGCTCCTGCCAGCGACCATGGCGACCCACCAGCTGTCCTTCTCTGAGCTTCCTCACCAACCGGCTCTCATTCTGGTCTCTCTTCTTGAACAAGCAACACCTCCTCCAGCAAGCTCCACGCTGTCAGCATTCGTTCAACCAGGAGGCCAGCAACAGGCAACATCTTCTCTAACAAAGCTCCTGCACATCTACCTCCTTCAACACGCTATTCACTGAACGTCTCTACTGAGCAGCTCCTCACCACACGGCACCTCCAGCGCCAGACTGTCTATCATATAACTTATATTATACAAGAAAACCACATTAGAGTTTTCATCCATCCTGAGTGCTAGACAACATTATACCATGAATTCCTACAAGACCATCTCTCTTCAACACGACGGTATGAATAGTCTACTCCAACGATTAAGGCATTTCGAGGGAAAACTCCCTGAAGACATCGGGAAAAATGAACATTCTCAGCGGCGTCAAAAACGTGGTCTGTTTAATTTTGTAGGATTAATAAGTTACACCTTGTTTGGTACGGCAACTGCCGAAAATGTAGCTAAACTAGGAAATAAAATGAGTGCAATATCAGACGTGGTTAGGAAACAAAATAGGGCCATTGCACAGTCCTACAAGGCAATACAAACTCTGACCTCTCATATGAATGATATTGTTGAACAAACTAATCAACTAACACAAATTGTCGAGGGATTCTTTCTGTCAGAATCAACACTGGAATGGCAACTTTGCTTATCTGAATACATGCATGCTGCTGAGGCCTCTGTACAATCTTTCATAGAAACTCTATGTTTGTCTTTGGTACCCCCAAAATGTTCTACACTACTGAGGGTATACACAAACACTTGTTATCTTGAAAATAGGATCTTATTCTCGTACGGGAGATGAATACAGAGGAACAAAGAAACTGGCTTCCACACCATACGGATTAGTGATCTCAACTCTCTGTATCACTCTGCGCTGACATGTACAGATGCCAGTATTCACAAGCTGAATACATAAAATGTAAATATGGTAATTCACATACATAACATGGTGCATAACAAATGGAAATATTACATAGGATTAATACATGTTCTGTAATACTTTACTATACATAATTAATAGAGTAATATAAGAATACACAGCTTAAGATACTACTTCGTGTCCATATTATACACCTCCCTCCCCCCTATACGCTCATAGTTTCATCTTGAGCGGACCTTTTGTTTCTGAGTCGCTCGGACCTGCGGAGTACCTGGGCAGAAACACAAGGTGGGGATGGATTTACTGTAAAGACATCAACATTAGCGGACTCTACTGGGGAAGGGTAAACACTAGGCAGCTCCACAGGTCGGAGGAAACGACGGTTCCTCCACCATACTCTACCACTAGGAAGACGCACTTGGTAGTCCCTGGACCGGCCAATGCCCATGACAACCTCAACCTTGTCCCAGCGGTGAGATACCGGATCTTGAATCCTGACCTGCTGGCCGATAATCAACCTGGGAAGGGGGCTGGCATGACAGTTGTACCGAGCAGCGACATCTGCGGCTCGTTCTGCTGCACGGCGGTCACATTCTTCAGTGTTGGCTTGCCATTCTTGAGAAAAAGACTTCGGGTGGGCAGGAACACAAGACCTGAGATGATGTCCATATAGAACCTGGGCTGGGGAGCGTCCAGTGAAGTTCGGGGTGTTGCGTAACTCAAACAAACCTCGATCGAAATCCTCGCAGTCGATATTTCCTGAGGGTGACACCTTAAGGATCAGGTGTTTAACAGTCTTGACTGCGGCTTCAGCGTGTCCATTCGCTTGGGGGTAGTGGGGCGAGGTCACGACATGACGGACTCCCCAACGGTCCATGAAGTCCCGGAACTCGTGGCTGGTGAACTGGGGTCCTCCTTCAGTCCTGAGGCGGAGGGGAACACCAACTTCTCTGAAGTAATGTCTGAAATTCCGGATGGTAGCAGTAGCCGTTGTATCACTACCACAGGGGACAACAACAGGCCGTCCAGACAATCGGTCTGCAATGACGAGGAAGGACTTCCCTGCCACTGCAAAGAAGTCGGCCGACACAGACTCGAAGGGTCTTGAAGGGTTATCGTCGCACATTAAAGGTTCCTGTTGCTGGCTGGCTTGCAGAATCTGGCACGGCTCACAGGCACGCACGGTACTTGCAATGTCCGCTTCGATTCCGGGCCAAAATACAGTCTGCTTCGCCCGTCACTTGGTGGCCTCCGCTCCTCGATGGCTGTCGTGAAGGCGGGTCAAGGTACGGCGGCATAGGGCAGCAGGAATGACTACTCGTGGACCATACAAGACGAGGTCTCAGCCACAATAGAGGTCCTCGTGTATCTTCCAGTACGGGAGTAGCGATTCATGAAGGTCGTATCGGTTAGATGGAAATCCCTGGGACACACAGTCGACGAGCCGGATATAGGAAGGGTCGGCCCGGGCTGCTGTGCGGAGATCTTCAAGGGTCTTGTCTGCATCCGGTGCTGTAGCCTCTTCTGATGTGAAGACGGCCTTCAATGAGACTACTGACTTGAGGGATGCGGCAGTTGTAGAACACAACATCTCGTCCTCTGGGGTGGGGCGACTGACAGGGGTGCGGGACAGGGCATCCGGGATGCACAGCAGCTTACCCGCACGCCACACAGCAGTGAAGAGATAAGGGGAGAGCTTCTCTTTCAGACGTTGACGGCGAGGATTCTCTACTGCATCCAAAGAGTAGTGATTGATAATAGGTATAAGAGGGCGATGATCCGTGAAGAGGGTGAAGTGCTGAAGTCCTATCAGGTAGAAGCGGCACTTCGCCATCGCCCAGACAACAGCCAACATCTCCAGCTCAATCGTGGCATATCGGGTCTCAGCGTCCGCCAGGAACCGGGATCCACACTGAATTAAGCGGAGTTGTCCACTGCCATGGTCCTGCAGAAAGGCGTAACCAACGCCGTAGAGTCTGGAGGCGTCAGTCTGGAAGACAGTGGGTAGGGCTGGGTCGTAACAGGCGAGGACAGGTGGACTTAAGAGGGCCTGCTTGACTCGCTGGAAGGCCTCTTGATGATCTGGGGTCCACAGGAATGTCCTCCTGGGGCTCAGCAGGGGGCGTAACGGCTGGGCTGCGGCGGAGATGTCAGGTGAAAATTCACCCAGCTGATTGACCAGACCCAAAAAAGAGAGGAGGTCTGTCAGGTTGGCAGGGGTTGGAAAATCCCTGATTCCACTTACTTTCTCCGGGTCAGCTGCGATACCTGATGCTGAGAGAGTGTACCCACAGAAGTTCACTGATGGTGCGGCGACTACAAACTTGTCAGCGTTGAGGGTGATCCCGTACTTTCCACATGTGGTGAGAACTTCATATATTCGGGAGAGGTGGGTACAGTAGTCATCGTCATGGAGTAAAATATCATCAACCACCTTGACACAATTCGTGACTCCTTGAAGGGCCGCGTCACCACGTTGACAGAATGCATCGCCCGTAGCGGCAAATCCCATGAGGCCTCTGCAATACTGATATTTTCCATATGGTGTGATGAATGTAGTCAAATGCTGGTCTTTTTCGGCCAACTCGATCTGCCAATAACCACATAAGGCGTCCATCGTTGTAAAAAACTTCGCCTTCGGGTCCACATTTCGAACAGCTGCGAAGGGTGTGGGTGAAGGGTGGGCTGGACGGGAAACTTGCTGGTTAAGTTTTGACAGATCTGTGGTGCTCTGTACCCCACCATGAGATTTGGCGATGGGGACGAGGGGGTGGCACCAAGGTGAAGGTTCGTCTCCGGCCGGCTTGATGATTCCCTGAGCAACCATGGAGTCAAGCTCTTGTCTAACTAGGTCCTTGTAGGCGTGAGGAATCAAACGAGGGGTGTGGATGGCAAAAGGTGTGGCACCATCCTTAAGATGAATCTTCATAGGTGGACCCACCATCGGCTTGAGTGGTGTGTATCCTAAAGATTTCTTCGTAACCAACACGTCAGCAAACTCCTTGAGAAGGTAAGCTCTTGCATCAGAAGGAGACGTGTTAGTAGAGATAGGGAATTCCTTCAACATGTTGACATGGGTGACCTTTAAAATTGGTTTGGGGAATTCCTTGGAAATAATGGCCAACTCTTGACAATGGCCGTATGATAAAAGCGGAGTCGGGATCCCATCATGAACATCAATCCGGGCTGAGCAAGACTGCTTACCAAAGGTAAGAGTAGCCCAGAAAGATCCCAAAGCTGGAGCCATCTTGAAACCATCAGCTGTTAGTTTCGTTGTCTGAGGAGGGGGCTGTAGGTTGCTCCCGGGTATTCCCAAACTTGCTAAGTGTTGTGGATCAATTACTGAGACGTCAGCACCGGTGTCAGGTAACATCTGAAGACTGGATGACAGGTTATCGTGAGAAATGACGACACTGATGTGCTGGGGCGTCGTGTCTGTGGAACAATGTACACGACGGCAGGAACGACTGGCCACAGCGCCTTGATGCTTGCCAGAAGGAGGGGGCGTGCCAGCACTACCTGAGGATGACTTCGTGGATCCTTGGTGGTTTCCTTTCTGTGTCTTTTTACGACAACATTTGTCATAATGGCCCACACGACCACAAAGTCTGCACTGAACTTTGCTAGCAGGGCACTTGACTGTGTAGGCCCAGTGACCCTGACGGTCGCAACTTCTGCACACGCTATGAGCTGCTGGGCACTGGGAGGCATCATGCTGTCTCGCACAGCTGTTACACAGAGCTGCTGCTGAAGGTGTAGCTGGAGGGTGAGGGGTGGGGATACCTTGCTGCTTCTTACCCTTTCTGTAGGAAGACACCGCCCTCACCTGGTCAGGTTGTGAGCGTAAAGCTGAAGTCGCACACCTGGCGGCCTCGTACGCTCGACATATTGTAACAACATCTTGAAGGGAGGATGTGGGGTCAAGTGAAATGAGACGCTGAACTAGCTCTTCATCTCGAATGCCCGTTAAAATGGTTGTCTTGAGTTGTGTCTCTTCACAAACTTGAGAATTTCCAAGACAAACATCAACTTCCTCTGAACATCTTTTCAGTCTTACAAAATATGCATCAAAAGATTCTCCATCAAGCTGCTTACATTGGAGGAGTTCTCTTCTTCTAAGTGCTTCGTTGCGCTGTCCCTTAACATGTTCCTGTAACTTGTCAAGCATGGCCTCTACAGTCAGAGTTGTCGTAGGAGGCACTTGAAGTGTGTGCTCCAGAGTATGTTGTGACTCTAAGGACAGGCACATATGAAGCTGTATCATCTGTTTAGGCTGTGGTAAACTTGACAGGTCAACCATTGTTGCATAGTCTTGCCAACGTCGATGCCATTCCCGAAATATCTGATAAGAAGCGTCAGACTTCAGAGAGGGAGGCGTTTGTGCTGCAGCCTTTTGAGGAATTATTGAAACGACTCTGGGAAATGAGGTACCAGTACCTCTGTATCAGCATTCGTAGTGACAGAAGATTCTTGTACAGTAGATCGTTGTGGGGAGGCTAACAGGGAAATCAAGGCTTCAAATCTGGCTTGATCCTCTCTTCTTCTCAGGTCATCCTCACTTCTACGTATATCTTCTAGTTCTCTGCGTCTTTGTTCATCTTCGTGGCGTCGTCTTTCAGACTCTCTGTACCAAATTTCTTCCTCTTCTCTCCTTGCAGCATAGTCCTGGCGTCGAGAAGTTTCCATCCACTTAATCAGTTGAAGGAGATCTTTGGACGCAGGCACCGCAGGAGAGCTTGCTCGCGACGAACGAGGAGATTCTGTGGGTGATTGGGCGTTGTCACTGTGGGGAGCGTGGGGCCTGAGTGTGGGTGGGGGAGGTCTCCCAAACTTTAACTCCTAACCCCATCTTTCAGGGTATCATTTTGATCCCTGTGAGACATGCCGACAGCTTCTGTACTCTATCTATGCAAGAGACCGGGTCAACCCCTCGTAATCTATGCACAGAATTACAGAAGTCTAAAGTAATACGCAAGAATTAAATATAAGGTGGGCGTGTGTATGGCTTGTTGCCGGGAGGCTTGGCGTGCTGCCAGACGTAGAGGCAGCTCAGCGCAAGTGCAACTGAACAGAAGTTGTCTTAATGCGGGCTGCTCAGTTACCCAATGACCGTAGGCGGGAGGGGACGTACTGCTGGGCCGCTCCCTCAGTCATCTGACTGCAGTTTGCACAGACAATTCTGATTAAAGTACACAACACAGCACTTCACAGAACACTTCACTTCACAGCACAGCACTGTACACAGCATAGCACTTCACAACACTGTAAGTCCTGAGGCTTGTAGTCTGGCTGTAAATCCTTGGTGAAGCTGAAGACGAGACGCCATTAACACAATCCGGCGGGAAGGCTTAGTTCACTCTGAATCTCACTGAGAAATCTCACTGCACCATCTATGTTTGTCTTTGGTACCCCCAAAATGTTCTACACTACTGAGGGTATACACAAACACTTGTTATCTTGAAAATAGGTTCTTATTCTCGTAGGGGAGATGAATACAGAGGAACAAACTAACTGGCTTCCACCCCATAAGGACTAGTGATCTCAACTCTCTGTATCACTCCGCACTGGCATGTACAGATGCCAGCATTCACAAGCTGAATACATGAAATGTAAATATGGTAATTCACATTCATAACATGGTGCATAATAAATGGAAATATTACATAGGATTAATACATGTTCTGTAATACTTTACTATACATAATTAATTGAGTAATATAAGAATACACAGCTTAAGGTGCTATTTCGTGTCCATATTATACAGAAACCAGTAATAGGCTCATTGCTGATCTTGTAAATGCAGGGTCAGGACGTGTTGACGTACAGCTGTTGCCGGTTCATCAACTAATTGCCACGTTGCATATATCTGAAGCTAACTATCATCTAACTCCTATCTTTCAGGAGCAGGAAGTGGAATATTATTATCCCTTATTAGCAGCAATATTAACACACAGAGAAATACTAATACACTTTCCACTAAAATCACAAAAAAATTTAATGCATGGCATTTGGAACCATTTCCAGTAAAAGCGAACGAGGGAATATTAATTCTGAACAAACAAACTAAGCTAATAGTAGTATCAGAGGATTTTTCATTAGTTGCTGTGGCTAAGCATTTTAGTTTCTTTAGTTTAACAAATTTATTGGCAAAGCTTGTAGTACAGTTTGCCTATTCTGAGTAATTCAGTCAGGTCTTGACACTGAGGGTGGTATTGTAATGGATACCTCCCCTACAAACGCTGTTTGTCGGTGAGTAGCCGACCCCGCGAATTCCCCGGTGTATGCCTCGTGGTTCTAGGTCAACCAGGGCCGCCTTACATGACGGAGGTCAACTACTAAGCCATGCCTACTTCCTCTATCTAAGACCTGACCTCGTGGTGACCTCTCTCTTTCTACCTACAGCCGCAGCAAGCAACACCTCATCCTCCACTCCTGCCTGGCGATCCTCGCTCCCGCCGGTGAGCATAGCGACCCACAAGCTGGTCCTCCTCTCAGCACCCTCACCAACCAGCTCTCACTACTCAACGCTTGTAACCATGCTGCCTTCCCAGCACCAAGCTCCATTGTACATCCAATACGACATGTATACAGAGAGCTCATTGTGAGTTTCCTTTCTCCATCCCATCCTGAGTGTGAACCAAATAACCCGTACCCCACAGTATCACTTCTCACTTCCACGCAGGACAGAGGTTCATACACAAAGAAATAAATCATATTCATTAACAGCTATATATGTATGGAGGTCAGATTCATGTGGGTAATGTCACTGTTCGCTGCCATGCAGGACATAGGTTCGTACACAAAGAAATGCATCATATTCATTGACAGTATATGTATATATAGGTCAGATTCATGTGGGTAATGTCACTCTTCACTGCCATACAGGACAGAGGTTCGTACACAAAGAAATGCATCATATTCATTGACACTATATATAGGTCAGATTCATATGGGCAATGTCACTGTTCACCTCCATGCAGGACAGAGGTTTGTACACAAAGAAAGAAAGAAATACATCATATTCATTAGCAGTATATATAGGTCAGTGGTTCACATACATTGGAGTCATACTCTAAATTGAAGACTAATCAGTGTGGACTAGCAAATTTGGGATAAACAACAAGAATGTCCTCAAGCACCCTCGATTCAATGTAGTAATTACAAAGTTCAAGATGCAATAAGTCAGGTGGCCTGAAGTCTTTGACAGTGTCACATTCAATGATATAGTGTTCAAGCGTATGCTGTAATGGTCGTGATAAGAGCTAACCTGAAAACCTTAAGGATTCATATTACGCTCAAACGTCCACAAAACCTTCCGAGTCCCCCAGTGGAAACGTCCCCCGTTTTCTATGTTTCCCCCGTCTTGGTCTATGGGAGTAGACGCTGTATGTTGGGACCTGTTGCCATCCAAACCTTTGTAATCAATTTGATTTTGCTTTTGATAGCTGAGTCAGAGCATTGTTAATGAAGATAATAATAGAGAATGAAAATGAGTTCATAGTCTCAATTTCAAGGTCAGAGTGTACAGTAAAATAATTCATCGGAATAGAAGTAGGTGGACTCCCTGGCCTGTTTTGAGTGAGGGCGCTGCGGGCATTTCAACCGTTAGTAAGTGCCCGTCCCTTCATCCATACAGGTAGGCCAATCCACGCTGTGTTGTAATTTGCCCTTCTTTAAGTGATTTGACCCAATTGATAGTTGCTTGTGCAAGCGTTACAGTAACGTAGTTGATATGCTCTGAGTGAAGTCATATTTACGTCTTTAACGTCCCCTGAAACGTGATGTTGTTGTCACCGTTAGTAAGCGCCTGTCCCTTCATCCATACAGGTCCCCTGACGCTGATTCCCGTTGGTCTCCTGATCCCATTGTGATTCTTGAATCGCTCTACCATCCAACAACGGCCTCGGATGTATTAGATGTCCAGCCGGGATCATATATGAGAAGATGGCACCGATGCGGCCGGATTAATGTGCCCCAAGGCTTCGTTGGGCCAGACCCCAGACCCGCCATGTGTCTGGCTACTCCACAATAACAAAGGCCGCGAGCCCTAGTGTTCTCCCCTGGGTTACTCCTTGGAAGTATATGTCCACAGAGAGTGTTATAACATCTATTTTCCCCTTTGATTTTATATTAATAAACTTGTTCTTTGAGAATTTTAGGAGTATTCATTTCTCCCACAGTATTTTACCTTTATTTCCATCCAAGTGACCTGATACCAAAATTACCATACTCACGTGCCTAGACCCTCGTCCATGCTACCCAAGAATAGGTGACGGAACTGAGTAGAGTAAGAACTAAGAGAAGTAAATAAGATGAGGGTGGTGTAGAAACAGAGAGGGAGTCGGGCCCCCTCACATTGGTGACAGACCAAGAACGCGCCCCCTCACATTGGTGGCAGCTCGAGAATACGCCCCCTCACAATGCTTTAAAGGTTTATCACAAAGTTTACATGCTGGGTGTTCCGGTATGGGTACAGCGTTACTAACTTGCCAGATGTGTCTGTATCCTAGCCTAATTCTGGCCACGACTACGTCACATTGTCTGGTTCTGTCCTTATGCTGGCCATACCGGTACCTCTTGTCACAAAATTTGTCATATTTACTAATGCTACAACTGCCAGGTCTCTCTGCAGTTCTCACTTCTTCTAGATCAGAGTTCATGATTCTGACTTGAATGTTTTGAATTACAGCATTGGACAGGCCAAGGTCACGGTCAACATTTTCTTTCTTATATGCCTCATTGGCCAGTCTATCAGCACGGTCATGATACCTGATTCCAACATGGGACGGGATCCACACAAATTCGATACGAAAGTTGTTCTCATTGGTAGTTATCACATTCCTTTTAATATCACATACAACTTTAGACATAGAGCCTGACGAGCTGTTCATTGATTTCAAAGCACTTTGAGAATCACAGAATATCACCCCCACCTCCATTTTCTTTAAGGTAGTCTGTGGTTAAGTAGATTTCAGTTAGTTCAGTTTGTGTTGTGCTGGCCCAGTTGTTCAGCCTTTGCTTGTTTGACACTATCATCTCTTTTTCTTTATATATTACAATTGCACAGCCTGTTCTACCTGTGTTTGTCTGCACAGAACCATCAGTAAAAGCATAACATTCACTTGATTTAATACTCTCTATGTGTCAGTTAATAGTTTCTAGTGTGACACATCTCACCACGTCGGTGTTTAACATTTGCTTACTACCAACAGGAGTGTAATTAATAGGAACTGAAATATCCAGCCAAGGAGGAATGGCATTAATAGGTTCGTCTGGGGTGAGTCTTTTGTGGAAGGTTAGCGAGATAGTCGGGATTACTTAGATAGAACATCAACTCAGTTTGAGCTGTAGTTTGGGAACCATTGTTCTTCAAAACTTTGACACAAAACATGGTAGAGCTAGCCTCTCAGATAGGGAGGGCAGTCCGAGCTCTTTCCTCATGTTTACAATTCTGGTTGATTTTGGGCAACCTAGAATGATGCGCATGGCTTCATTTTGCACTGCCTCAAGGCTGTTGAGCTGTTTAGGCGGAATAGTCACAGGATGGAGAGCATGATAGTCAACTACAGAACGAATGAAGTGAAGATAGAAAGTACGAGCATAAGTGATGTTAATTCCATAGCCCTTGCCAACAAGGGTTCTGAGGGGTTTAATGCACTGCATTAGTTTGGCACGAAGGTTGCCGACAAAGTTTGCATCATTCACACAAATTCCAAGATATTTATAGGAGCTACATAGTTCCAAGGGCATGCTGTTAATGTTAAAGTCAAGAGGCAGAGGGTGAGCAGGACGAGGATTGAGGACCCTCGTCTTGTCAACAGATATTATGAGACCACATTCCACAGTCCTCCGAGCAAATACATCCAGCAAGGCTTGGAGCCTGAGTTTGGTCTTTGTCATAATGCAGATATCATCAGCATAGCATATTACGGCCTCTTTTGGCTGAACTGGAATGTCAGCAATGAGCTTGTGCATCAGTATATTAAAGAGCAAAGGACTTAACACTCCTCCCTGAGGCGTGCCAAGCTCAAATGATCTCATTCTGGCACTTTTAACTCCCCTAAACAGAACACTGGCAAGCCTGTTGGACAGATAACCCTTTATCCATGTCAGGAGGTTACCTTGGATGCCAAAATTAGCTAGTTGTTCAAGTATAATGTCTCTGTTAGCTACATCAAAGGCTGATTTAAGGTCTATGAAGGCTGTTTGTGTCTTATCTTTTGAGTGAACAAGATATTCTGCAAAGCATGTCTGTGTGCTATGCCCGGGCATGAACCCGTACAGATTAGGGGCGAGTTTGTCTTTGACTTGAAACATGAGACGGTTTAGAACAACTCTTTCAAGGACTTTACGCATACAGGATGTAAGTGAAATTGGCGTGAAGTTTGGATAATTAGCTTTAGGGATTGGTACTATGTTTCCATGAGTCTATGTCTTAGGCAGAATACCCTGTGTAAGGCTCATTTGATACAGGTCAAGCAGTGGATGGTTAGGGATCTCATTCAACAATCTCAGGGTGTTACAGGTTATGCCATCCTCACCAGGGGAGGATGACTCACCTTTCATTAGTGCTGTTGTTAGTTCGTGGTGCATTATAGGAAACTGGTCGGTAAGGTCTGGTGAGAAACAGGCTATTTCAATATTGAAACCCCTATTAATGTGTGTGGTTTTAAGATATTGCTGTATGTCAGGAGGCAGCGAAGTGATTTGTGACACACTAGACCATTGGTCTAATAGCATACCAGCATATTCTGCAGGGCAGTGATGAAGCTGGACTGGGGTGGGTGACTTGGTAATGGCTCTAATTTTGTTCCACACTTCTGCTAGAGTGGTTGTTCTATTAATCCCCTGTAAGAATTGTTCCCAATAGGTGTTTCTCACCTGACCTTTGAGTTCACGAAATTCTCTGTTAGCTCTGAGGAATGCCAAGAGGTTATCACTAGTTATATTTTGCTTATAAGTGTTGGCAAGCAGTTCTACCTTTTCTCCTTCTTTGGTGTGGATGGGGTCATGTGTCCACAGAGGAGGTTTAGTACTGCCCCCCTTCCTCCTTGACTGAACCCAGGTGGTAAAATATGTGGTAATGACATTTACAAGATCACAGCAAAATTCATCCACTGACCCAGGTGTATATCCAGCATACCATCTGTTGATGTAGGCCTTGAAGTGCAGTTTAAGATTATCTGGGATGTTAATTCTGAGCTTAGGATGGGGTTCACACTTGACATCAGCAACAGTGTATTCAGCGAGTATTGCATAATGATCACTGACTAGGTGGTCTGAGATGACCTTATACTGCCAGACTGGGGTCACTAATTCTAAGGGGAAATACTTAACTCTAATCTTAATTTCTAAGGGTCGCTGCCACCAGACCCCCTCTGGACAGTATGTAACTCGTTAGGTAGCGTGCAGAGTGGACTAGGCATTGGGTTAGGTTTTTCATTGACCAGATCGATAAGGGGAAAGAAGGGTGAAACCATAACATGTCTTAACTAATTTATTCCTTATAAACTATATGGTAACATAAACATACAATTGAGCTGGCCTTCCTCAGAAGAACAACGATGAGTTTGGTTACCCTGCTTACAATATCATTCAACACTTCAGACTGCTCCACCTGTATGGAATATAGCACCTTAGGTCATCATACATAGAAACACCATCTCACCTCCCTGTAGCACCAGCTCACCACACCTGTTATACTCCACACCTGCAAGTATGGGACTCCTTGTGATTTCTAAGTGCACACATCAGGCACCTCCTTTGCACACCGTCCTCGGTGGGTAGAGACGAGGGCTACATCCAGAGACATACCAGTACTGTTTCTGCGCCTGGCATTATAGGTTGCTCCAAGTGACGACCGCGGAGTTTCTCAAGCATTTCCTTATTTATTCCTACTCATTTGGGGTGGTCTGCTGGGGATCCACAGGTTCACAGTGGAATAGTATAGCTGGTAGTCACCTCACATGGCGGGACGCTCACAGGGAGAATGGCCGACGCCCAGCAAGGTATTCCGACTTCGTGTGACCTGAGGTGACGTTAGAACGTAGGACACTGAGAAATAATGCCTGATGGGCGGTTATCACACACCCTAACACATTACTATTTCACTTATACATCAGGCAAAGCTTTAAACTGTAATAACTGCGATATAAGCCTTTTTTACAGGGCGGGCTGTAGCCCGACAGAGGACACTGACCTGAGGTGACGTTAGAACGTAGGACACTGTGGGCAGTGCCCGCCGCCCACCACGGTGTAGGCCTACAGTTTCCAATCTTTAATTTTTACTTTTATTTCTCACGGTTCTCACATGAACACTTTCCGGTATATTGTAACTCATGCCTTATAAACACCTATTTTCATCCTAAATTACACACTAAGGTAAGGTTCTGGTTTGCTAGTTCGTGGGTAAATTCATTGGGTTATAATATTGTAGTGGCTCCTCTCCCCTACAACTCCCAACTGAGCTCCGACCGCGCGCCTACCAGCCAATCAGCGTACAGCCAGCTACGCCGAGAGACTAGGTCTATGCAGATAACGCAGGGGTACGATCGCCGACCTAGTCTCTACCTTCAACCTCTGGTTCAGGATCAGAGCTTTTCACACCTTACGCATGCCCGTACAGCTCACGGAGATCCCAGACATCAACGGCATTCCATTTAAAATGATTGCCTACAAGTGGGACAACCTGAAGCTGGGAGTAATCTCCCACGCCGAAATTGCCCACGTGGACCAAGCAGAGCTGAGTGAGCTCCTCAAGGGGCAACTCCAAGTTGTGAAGAAGCTGTCCGACACCACTGCCCTCATCGGACACCACTCCACCTTACCCAAGGAGGCTCAACTGGCGTGGGTAACTGTGCCAGTCAAGCCCTACTGCAGACCGAAACGGTGTTACAAATGCCAGCACTACGGACACACTGTAAACAAGTGTGAGGCGCAGGAGGACACCTGCTCCATGTGCAGCAGCCCCGGACACCGCTACACGGTCTGCCCCAACACAGTAAAAAAATGCGCTGCTTGTGGTGGCCCACACTCTTCCGCTGATCGGACCTGCCCAAAATGGAAGGAGGAATGCAGGATAGCCAAGGCTCGTCTCGACAAGAAACTGAGCTACAAAGAGGCCCTCCTTGCTGTACGCTCCCAAGACAAGAAAAAAACAGCAGAAAAGAAAAACCAAGAAAAGAAAACTCAAGAGAAGACACCCACCACACAGAACCAAGAACACCACTAGGCCCGTGGAGCTGAAGCCCACGTGGTCAACCTCACCGTCTCCGACTTCTTCCACACCTATGAGGACTTAAAACACGAGGAAGACGAACAACAAGACCCAAACACAAATGAATGGACACTTCAAGAGAGCAAGAAGAGGAGGAGAGTGAGAAGTAAATCGACATCAAGCTAAGAAGACCAAGACATTTCCTCCACACAAGAAACCAACACACACAATCAAGCCGACCAATCACTGAAAATCCATTGCCCAACCCAACACGCACCTGACGCTTGACCTGACGCTAGCCTGGCTCTGTCTTGTCGCCTCCCGGCCGCGCCCGGGCGAGTTGCTGCTGCCTCCATCTTATACTCCCTCACGCAAGCGGTGTTTAGCCACTGCATCTATTCTCTCCTCCTAAAATTCACTTCAATCCTCCCTTTATTCTTCCCCTGAACCTCCTTCCCCCCTGTCACTAGCATTTATTCATTCATTCCAGGGAGACAATTCTACACTCGGCTACTAGACCAGCAACATCTCTCACAGCTCCTCACCACTCAGCTTCCTCAGAAACCTCCTCGCCCTACAGGACCTCTGAGCAAGTTTCTCCTTACCTAGTCACTCCTAAGCACTGCGCTGTACAACAATATATATACAGAAAGTGCATTGTGAGTTTCTATCCTACCTAATTCCTGAGTGTGAGATATCTACATGTACATACGTTTGTGTACCCATACAAAGAGAATTGACAACTGACCACTTACAGTACGCTACAATTGGTGACCCCTGGAGCCGTGAATTCCACACTCCTTTCTGCTGCCTTACTACTGGAGCTGAGAAGATCGTCCTGCCTGCTGCCAGCCTAGGCCAACCGCCTACCTGCACCACCCACTACTCCACAACGACACCATCTCACGACCGTAAGGTTTATAATGCATTAGTCTGTTCTCCCCACAGGCGGTGTGAGTGACCCACATCACAGCTGGAGAGCAACTATTGTGCGATATTCCAAACGTGGTTTGAGCTCTTTTGCCTATTCTCCTATTTTTCTTTTGTTTTTTTAGTTCTGGCCTAAGGACCTGCACCCTAAAAAGTGTATTCGTCCCGAAGTCTCCCCTGCAACTGTTCACCTCCCTCCCAGGAGATTGTGAATACGGAAGGGGGTCAGAACAAGCACCCATCCCTCATCCTTCCCTAACAGGTGTGATATACTCCCGCAAGAATGGACGGACGGATCTCTCTACCAACCTTCAACCACAACGTAGAGGACTGGTTAGTTCATGTCGAAGCAGCTCTCATCGGCTCTACAGCTACAGACGGGCAAAAGTACGGCGCCCTGCTCTGTTCCTTGCCCACTGAAGTCGCCACACAAGTCTCACAGACCATTTCCAACCCTCCAGAGAACAACAAATTCGCCACTCTGCGGGATGCCTTAAAAACGTATTACCAAAGGACCCGCTCCAATCTCCTGCAGAACCTATCTTCTATCTCCCTTGGAACTCAACTCCGGGATTTCTCTGGGAAGAGATGTGCAGGTTGAACTCCCGGTACACAGACAGATTTCCTGACTCTATCCTGCGCCAGCTTCACGCACAAAAGCTACCCACGCAAGTACGCAACATCCTGTCCGCAGTAGATTACTCTATGACGTCAGAACTGTATGCAACCGCGGCAGACAGAATTTTCAACGAGTGCGCTGCTGTGCCCCTTGCCGCCACGGTCACACCAGTACCTACCACCGAACTTGTAAGCCGGGTCAACACCCCTCAGCCGAGCAATACCTCACAAGACATCAGGGACCTGTTGCAAACTTTGAACCGCAGGATGGACACCATTGAGCAGTTCTGCTCCTCCATACCCGCTGCTGTGCCAGTTCCTGACTCACGCACCACGCCTTACAAGTTCCGACGCACAGCAGCCAGCCCCCAGCACAACAAATATACCCTCTGCTGGTATCACCGGACTTTCGGCCGCAATGCTCAAAACTGTGAGCCCCATTGCACCTATTCGGGAAACGGCAACACCGGAGGCTGGTAGACTCCTCAGCCCCCGTTCCTTCAGGCGTCTCATTACTGCACGTCACCGACCGCACCTCCGGCAAGAAGTTCCTCATCGACACAGGTTCATCGGTCAGCCTCATCCCTCCCTCACTACAAGACAAGTCAAAGCAACCCTCTTATGACCTGTTCGCTGCCAACGGTACCCCCACCGCCTCCTACGGCGTACGCACCCTCGCCTTAGACCTCGGTCTGCCCAAGACTCTGCGTTGGTTATTCGTGATAGCAGACGTGTCTCAACCCATCCTTGGTTTCGACTTCCTCACCTTCCACAAGCTCGGCGTCAAACCAAGTCATCTATGCCTCATTCATGAGCCTACAGCACGCAAGATCCAGGGTTCTCGTGCCAGACACACCGACACTATCACCTGCCTTGCGCCTTCCAACGAGTTCTTCTCCCTGCTCGACGAATACAAGGAGCTTTTCTCACCCCGAGTCTCTCTACCCCCACCACCTACATCGGGAATTTTCCACCACATCGAAACCAAAGGACCACCAGTCTTTTCACGCCCTCACAGCCTGCGCCCTGAGCTCCTGAACACAGCCAAAGCAGAATTCAACAAACTACTCAAGACGGGATCATTCGCCCTTCAAGGAGTCCCTGGGCATCGCCTCTTCACATGGTTCCTAAGCAAACACCCAGCGAGTGGAGGGTGTGTGGCGACTACAGAGCCCTGAATCTCGTCACCAAACCTGACAGGTACCCTATTCCGCATGTCCAGGACTTTCACCACAAACTTCATGGCAAGACTATCTTCTCGAAGATCGACTTGGAGCATGCCTTCTACCAGATCCCAGTAGCACCTGCAGATACCCAGAAGACAGCCATCACCACTCCGTTTGGACTCTTCGAGTACACTTTCATGAGTTTTGGCCTAAGCAATGCAGCACAGACTTTCCAGAGGTACATGGACCATATGCTTCGCGACCCCGATTTTGTCACCGTCTACATTGACGACATCCTTGTCGCATCTTCGATGCCTGCCGAGCACCGCCACCACCTACAACTCCTTCTCCAACGCCTGCAGAACAACAACATGAAAGTTCATCCTGCTAAGTGCGTCTTTGGAACTTCGGCCATCGATTTCCTCGGTCACAGAGTCTCGCCCAGTGGCATACAACCCCTACCACAGAAGATAACTGCGATTAGGGAGTTCCCCAAACCTGAAACGGCGAAGAAACTTCGAGAATTCCTGGGTTTAGTCAACTACTACCACCGCTTCATTGACAAAGCTGCCACCGTCCTAGCCCCCCTACACGACCTTCTCAAGGGACGCCCAAAGAAGTCTCACAAGCCTCTCGTGTGGACTCAAGAGGCTGCTACGGCATTCACCACTATCAAACAGCACATTACACGCCTCACCCTCCTGGCCCACCCTGCACCTAACGCCCAGACCACTCTCACAACAGACGCTTCTTCTACTGCAGTGGGCGCCGTCTTACAGCAGGAGATCAACGGAATTCTCACGCCCGTTGCTTTCTTCTCACAACGGCTTCAACCACCACAACTCAAGTACAGCACCTTTGATGGAATACTCCTGGCCATATACCTGGCTGTCAAACATTTCCAGCACTTCCTCAAGGCCCGTCAGTTCACCATCTTCACTGATCACAAGCCCCTCGTCCACGCCTTCGCTTCAGCTTCCCAGTCACATACACCTCGTGTCCTGTGCCACTTGGCTTACATCTCGGAGTTCTCCAGCGACGTCCAACACATTAAAGGCAGCCACAACGAGCTCGCCGACGCCCTCTCTCGTTGTATATCCAACATTCTTCCCTCATCTCCACCCATTGATTATGGGCAGCTAGCCACGGCTCAAGAGAACGATGAAGACCTGGCAGCATACAAGACATCCCCCTCAGGCCTCACACTCCAAGAACTCCCTGTTCCTGGCACAAAGATAAAATTGTGGTGCGACGTATCCTGTGAGCAGCCAAGACCGTTCGTGCCTCACGTCCACCGCCGCGCTGTTTTCGACCGCATCCATGGTCTCAGCTACCCGGGTGTGCGGGCCTCCCAGCGCCTCCTCACCCAACGTGTCGTCTGGCCCGGCATCAAGTCTGATACTAAGAAATGGGCTGCCCAGTGTCTGGCCTGCCAGTCCTCCAAAATACATCGTCACATACTGGCCCCCTTACAAACCTTCCCAATTCCCAAAGGACATTTTCAAGTAGTACACCTCGACATCGTGGGACCTCTTCCATCATCCTACGGTAGCACCTACATCTTCACCTGCATCGACCGTTTCACCAGGTGGACAGAAGCAATTTCCATGCCCAATGCTACAGCAGAGACTACTGTCCGCGCCTTTATGTCCGGTTGGGTTTCCCGTTTTGGCCCCCCCTCGCAACCGTAATCACTGACCGAGGAGTCCAGTTTGAGTCACAACTCTGACAGCACCTCCTACAGTTCCTCGGCACGTCTAGACAACGCACTACAGCATACCACCCTCAAGCCAACGGCATGGTAGAGCGTTTTCACAGGCAGCTGAAGGACCCACTCAAGGCACAGTACGACCCTTACAGCTGGACTGATGCGCTTTCCTTAGTGCTCCTCAACATCCGTGCATCACACAAGGAGGATATGGACTGTAGCCCAGCAGATCTTGCACTAGGCGAGCCCCTTCGCCAACCCGGGGATTTCTCACTCCCTCCTGACCCCCACCAAACCACTCCTGCCGTTCGTCACTACTTACTCCAAAAGCTACGACAAGCAGTTTCTGCATTCAGAGCTACTGCTCCATGCCAGCCTCCTCGGCACCCTGAACACATCCCTCCTGCACTACTCACAGCCGAGTATGTTTTCGTCAGGCATGATGCTCACTGCAACCCATTACAACGCCCCTACAATGGACCCTTCCAGGTGGTTACCCGTTCAGCAAAGTTCCTGACGATTATCCGGAATGGCAGGCATGACACCGTCAGCATAGACCGAGTCAAACCGGCCACCTTACCCATTGGGTCCCCAGCCCAGCAGCACCACCAACAAACTACGCCTGCACCAGTCTACCCGCAGTTACCACCGGCAGCAACACCACGCCCACGACATTTCTGGGCACCCTCTTTTCACCCTCAGGTACCCCCTGTTCCTGTCCTGAACCCTGCTGCTGTCATAGAACCTGCTCCTGCCATTGACCCTCCTCCTATCATAGAACCTGCACCTATCATAGACCCTCCTCCTGTCATAGAACCTGCTCCTATCATAGACCCTACTCCTGTCATAGAACTTGCACCTGTCATAGAACCTGCACCTATCATAGACCCTCCTCCTGTCATAGAACCTGTTCCTGCTATGGACCCTTCTCCTGACGCAGCCCCTGCTGCAACAGGAGCACAACAACCATTGCTTGTACAACCTCCTCTAATCCCAAACCTTCTTTCTCCCCCTGATTTTCCCACAGGTTCTTTGTCACTAGACGGAGTTATTACACATAGCGGCCGAATCGTACGTACACCTGCCCGGTATGTGTTATGTGTGGGACACAACCCAGACAACATCCAGCCTCCGGCCGCACCGGGAGGGGAGGGGGAGTATTGTAGTGGCTCCTCTCCCCTACAACTCCCAACTGAGCTCCGACCGCGCGCCTACCAGCCAATCAGCGTACAGCCAGCTACGCCGAGAGACTAGGTCTATGCAGAGGACGCAGGGGTACGATCGCCGACCTAGTCTCTACCTTCAACCTCTGGTTCAGGATCAGAGCGTTTCACACCTTACGCTTAAGCCGCTGTGATTGGTCCTCTCGCTACGCGCACCCCAAATCCTGATCCTCGTAAATTGTATAAATACGGCCATGCCTGGCCAGGGAGACTAAAAAAAAAAAAAAAAAAAAAAAAAAAACCCGGTTATGGAGCGCGCACGCCCTCCTAACCGCGACCCCCGCCTGAACCGCCAACCTGACGACCCGAACTACGACAGGCTCCTCACAGAGAAAGCGGACCAGTTACGCGCCTTCAATGAAGCCCTGAAAAGCAGGTACACTGCCACCACCTCCAACAACTCCACCACCACTGCTACCGCCACTGAGGACGACAACTGGACGAAGGTAGAAAATAAAAAACGCCGACGTGCTTCTTCGGGAAACGAATGCCGTCAAGCAGCCCAAAAGGCACCCATCACCACCACCAGCTCACCTCCAACGACACTGCCAAAATTCCGGATCACGAAAACGGACACAAAAACGACATATGCCGCCTTCAGAGATAGAAAAGCAAAATCCACTGGCCAAGTTCTCAGTGCGGCCCAACCTAAAGGGGGAGATGATTATTCACCCCAAAGACAAGGACTCCGCCACCACCCTCGACACTTACCTGCAAAACACCACCACCGTTGCATCAACCAAGCTAGACCCCGCCCAGAAACTGATGAAGTCGGTAGTCCTCCGGTACCCAAAGGAACTACCCCTCGAACCCCTGGAGAACCACCCGAAGATCTTAAAAGCCGAGAGATGCTCTCCCCTGTCCGAAAAGACGGCCACCACAAAACAAGTGCTCATAACGCACTACGGTTCACCCCCCAGCACCATAGACCTCAAAACCTGGGGGATCAACGAAGTGAGGTCCTTCGTCCCAGAGCCCCTGCGGTGCTTCAGATGCCAGAAATACGGGCACCATCAGACAAGGTGCACGTACAAGGAAATCTGCGCAGTCTTCGCACAGAAGCACGGCACACACTCCTGCCTCACCAAGCTGAAAAATGGAGAAAAAATTGCCCCCAAGTGTGCCAACTGCGGGGGCAAACACCACGCCTGGAACCCTGAATGCTCCAAGAGGACAAGGAGGGTCCAGGCAAACTGGCCAGCTGCAAGACCGGCCCCCACCGCCTGCACACCAGCCCCACCAAGTACCTTCGTGTGGGGAACCCAAAAGCCAAGACAACAAAGCCAACCTCCTCAGCCGGTCAACACCCAAAGTGCAGCCCAGTTTCCTGGCCTCACTACGGCCACATCTCAGCCACCCCAGCAGCAGACAACGACAACCACGAAAAAGACAAAAGAAGCACACACCAAAGCACCAGAAGGAATGATACACGCATCAGACCTAGCCAAGGTACTGACAACCTTCGCGGAGGGCCTAGCCGGACTACTGGGCCACAAGATCCAACCCACACAGCTCCAAATACTCATGGGGAGCGTCCTCGGGCAAGTCGCCACAGCTCCAGCCGCCTCAGTGGAGGAAGCCACGCCGGTCCTCACACGAGTGACAGCCGAGGTACACTCTACACCGAAGAAGGCCACCAGAGAACCCAAGATACCGACAGCTCCCAGAAAGAAACTGGTCGTTTCAACTCCGCCTGAACCGAACCACGGCCCAGAAGGCAAAAACCACAGAACACGAAGATATGAACCTGATCCAGTTGGAATCGAACTTGGACATCTCCATCGAGGACCACCAGAAGTCCCCGATGAAACAGTGGTGGAAAACATCAGCACCCTGAACATCCTAACATGGAATGCTCAGGGCATCAAAAACAAGAAACACCTCCTACAAGAAGCAGCAGCCAAGGACAAGCTTGACATCATACTGCTACAAGAAACACTTCTACAAGAACACCACTGTTTCAATTTCAGTGGTTACAAGACATACAGGAGGCATTTCACGCAGGCGTCAACAAGAAGATGTATGATCCTGGTCAAGTCAAGCATACCCTCCTCCGAGGTCACGCAGCAATTTCCATGTGGGGAAAACATCGAGACACAGGCCGTCAAAGTAACCCTCCAAGAACGGGAATTAACTGTTCACAACATGTACAAGAACCCAAGGGGCTCACTGGAGGTGACTCAATTATTTGCCTCGGCCGCTGACCACGCCACACTCATAGGAGGGGATTTCAACGCACATCATCCCTTCCTAAGCTCGGCAAGCCCCACAAATGAAGACGGCCTACACCTATACACCACCTTTCAAGATACACCCGAGATCTGCCTCCTGAACACCGGAGAGCAAACCCACACTAGGGGAGGAAGGCTAGATCTAACCTTCGTCTCCAGTGCACTACAGCCTTCGGCCTCCTGGTAGCTACACCCCACGCTGACCAGTGACCACTTCGCCACCCTAACAACGCTGAAGGTGAACAAACTCCCCACTCCAACCCCCCCCCCCCCGAGATGGAGATACAATACCCAAAAGGCAGACTGGGGACTCTTTAAGAAACACCTGGCTAAGTGGCGCGAAAGGTCACAGCCGGCCGGCGCAGCACCCGTGGACGAGACAACCCTCCACCAACAATTGGTCGAGGCGTTGCACCAAGCGGCAGAAGAGGCTATCCCAAAAACAAAACCCACATCAAGACAGTACAATGATTACTGGTACTACTGTCCCAGGGTGAAAGAACTCAACCACAGAGTGAACATGGCCCGAAGAAACTACAGGAGACATCCCACGGAAACAAACAGACATCTCCTGCAAGTCATAGTTAAGGATACCAGGGAAGAGAAGGAAGAAATAAAAAACGTAGCTGGCTCAAGTGGTGCTCCGAACTGAACGAGCACACCTCCCTTGGCAAGATGTGGGCCCAGATCCGAAGGGCATCTGGGAAGGCAACACCACCACCACCAACCCATCCCAACCCAGAAGAGGAAGCCGAGAGACTTGCAAAACTGTTCTCTGACCGAGCAGCAACGAAAAACCTCCCGAGACAGGCGGAGGAGACACAACGGCGACTGCGACAGGTCAGACTGCAGATGATCGAAGAGGCCTGCAACAGTGAAGATGACACCGAAAGACCTTTCAACCAGCAAGAACTCCAGAAGTCGCTAAAACGAAGCAAGGACACAGCACCAGGGGCCGACAGGATAACCTACTCCATGCTTTCTCATGCCGGTACAGCCGGACACGAGGCTCTGCTACAAGCCATCAATGCTTCGTGGACAGCACAAAGACTCCCACCGGAATGGAAGAAGGCAGATATACAGCCCATTCCGAAGCCCAGAGAACCAGACAAACCGAGGCCCATCTCCCTTCTCAGCTGCATAGCGAAGACGGGAGAAAGAATGGCTCTCAACCGACTCAAGTGGAAAGTAGGCAGCCCACACCCTCACATCTTTGCTTACACCGAGAACACCGGCACAGGCAACAATATCGCCGAGATACTCAGCACAGTGGACTACAAACCAGTTCTGGTGGTCTTCCTCGGCCTGGAGAAGGCCTTCGAACTAGCAAATCCACTGGCCATTACAACGACGCTCGCTGAAAAAGGCGTCAAAGGAAGGTTGCTGGGGTGGATCCAGAACTACCTCACACAGAGAGAAGCACGAGTACGCTTTCAGGGAGCAACCTCAAGCTACAGGGTCCATGAAAACGGAACCCCACAAGGAGGCATCCTCAGTCCAATGCTGTTCAATGTCCTGATGGAAAATCTAGTCAAACTTCCTTTCAGACAAACAGCCTGAAGTCGTCTGCTATGCAGACGACTTACAGCTTGTAGTAAGAGGATCAAACAGACTAGCCAACACGCAACACGCACTCCAACTTATAGAAGAGGAGTGCAACAGACTTGGACTCAAGATAAATCCAGCCAAGTCGAAAGCGATGGCCATCTGCACAGACACACCAGACAAGACGCTCTACATACAAAACACGCCGGTAGTCTGGACCAACACCCACCAGTGTCTTGGAACCTGGTTTGACCAGAAACTCACCTTCAAGCCGCAACTCGAGTATCTCAGGCACAGGACGAAGAGCAGACACAATATAATGAGGTCGCTCACCAGCACAACTGCAGGAGCAAACCTTCATGTGCTCAAAGCCTACTACACGGCCGCCATCAGATCGCTGGTAGATTACAGTGCTCCAGCACTCATTGGACTGAGAGAAGACCAAATAGCCAAGCTAGAAGTAATCCAAAATAATGCTCTCAGGACCATGCTCGGAGCACCCATGTGGACCAGAATTTGCAATTTGCAAATGGAAACCGAACTACCACCCTTGGCAGTACGAGTCAAGCAGGTGACCTGCAAGGAATCCGGAAATGTCAATTATATTATCCTAACTTTAGTCTGAGGTATTATTTATTACAAAAAATGTAAATATACTGTTTTCTCCCAAACATTTCTCTGGTAGGGAGGGAAGGTGGGGGTGGGGGGTAGGGAGGGAGGGAGGGACCCAGCGAGCTTAGGAAGAGGGGGGGGGGGAGGTGGGGTATTTTGATTGACAGATAGTGTCTGGGTGAATAATAATTTGTTTATTTACTGAAGATATTTGTCTTAGCTCATAAAATTCATACAAATTACCCGCCCAGAATATAATTTATATTGCTAGAATTCTTATAAGATTTTGATTATTTTAAATATAAACATCATGGAATTTGCATTAGACATACAAATTTTAGATCTAATTTAAGAATTTTGATTACAAAGCCAAAATTTTATCTTTTGCATAATATATGATGTTTACATTCAAAATATTCCTGGCCTTGCAAGGAATCCAGCAATGTCAATTATTTTATCCTAACTTTAGTCTGAGGTATTATTTGTTACTTTACCTTAAAATCTAGTGCTTTCACCCAAACATTTCTCAGAGAGGGAGGAGCCAGCGAGCGTGGGAAGAGGTGGGGGGGGCGGGAGTCGAGTCCATTATTTGAATGGACATTAACCTGGCGACTGTATTTCTCTTTAATATTAATTGTGTGTGCATACCATTATAAAATTAAGATGTTATTTTTACTACAACTAGGTATTATGTCGGCATTGTGTCGGAAAAAGTGGAGTTTGGGAGTCGGCCCAGTCTCTTTTTCAATTAATCCCATATGTTCTGTTATTTAATTTACGCGTTTCTCGTTTTACACGCTACTCCGCTGGTTCAATTGACCGCGTAAATCCGGGTATTACTGTACACTGGGGCAGAGAGGTGATATGTAGGCCAGCTGTGTCCTTGAGTAACACTGATAGGAGTTACAACCCAATATTCACCAACTCACTTGTTACATTCCTGTTCCCACCAGCCCAGTATAACCACCGTAGTCACGTGAGACACCACATAAAGTCATTAACACGTGTGGTAAGATCCAACCATCAGCGGAGCGAAATTAATTTTTTTATTTTGCCGCTTACAGTGGCTACTTTATTGTGCACCCCACACTCATCCTGTGAGCGGTAGCGCAATAGGATTACAGAGTAGACTTTACAAAGGGTCATAATAATTAATCCCCGTTGTCAGGATATTATGGCACTGAATGTTACACAGTATTTCATTTACATTATTTGTTTAGTTCTATACATAAAGGGTAACTTATTCACAAATGCGTGAGTACAGGCGTGTGAGGCAGTATGTCTGGCCTCACACTTTGTTATTCACATTTATGTGAGAGGTATTCAAGCACATTGCGTATTTGGTTCTGTACATGAGAATTGATATAGTTACTAAGTGCAAAAAAGTGGATACATTCTTAATATGTCGGCTATCTTGCCATTAGAGATGAAGTGTTGTGCCATTTCACACACAGTGTGCTTGGACCTGTCCCTAAAAGGTTCTATCTTCACACAGTCGAGGACGTAGTGTTCAAGTGTGTGGCCATATGTATGGCCACACACTTTACATTTAGTTTTGTTTACATCTGCTTGAGGAACATACTGCCAAAGGTACTTATATCCAAACCTTAATCTAGCGGTTACAACATCTTGTAATGAGAGAGAGGGAGGGTGAGGCTGAGAGAGAGAGGACAGAGGTTGCTCGACACTCCTGGGAAGTCAGCGGTGGTTGGGAGGCGTAAACCCTCTTGTAGGACAAGGGGAGACTGGCATCAACGGTGTGAGGGGAGGCGGGCCTCCTGAGAGAGAAGGGAGTGTGGTGTCGGGGGGACTAAGGTAACAGGAGTATTCTCAGTTTATAAACACTTTTATTACACTACACTTGTTCTTAATAGTATCTCTGTTTTTCTGGTTAGATACAGCATCAAAGTCAATTTTAGTTTCAAAAGAACTATCCAGCGTGGCACCATATGAGGGGGGATTTGTTTACACAAACCTTCCCACATGGCCGGGAGTGACCGCTGGGAGTAGGCCTGCCTGGCTGGCACTTACACACCCACACCACAGTGCTCAACCCACACGTTAGTTCACATATTTGCAGTTGTTGACCTATGGGTTAAGGTAATCCTCCAAGTGATAGTGTTAGGAAGAAAACCTAATATTCAGTAACACCCTGAGAGAATCCTGCTCCTCTAATCCCAGTGTGTACTATCGTGCACAAAAGTCGTGTCCACTACCCAGCCACAGTGAGGTTTCGAATAGCCTTGAGTCTGAAGTTTCGAAACAGCTGGGGAAAATGCTATGGTCGGCCACCAGATGTCGCCCACTGTAGTGTGTGTGTGTGTGTGGGGGGGGGGATAGAGGAGATGGGGGTTAGTCTAGTAACAGGCTGTGTGTAGGTGGAGCATAACATCGTGAATTCCACAATCACTGATAACAATAAGGATGTCATGAAGATAGTTAATATTATTAAGCATGGTGAGACATGTGTAACTGGTAAATAAAAGCACTACAACGACCATATCTCTGCCGTTCATGGCTACGACGGTGAGACTGATGGGCACACCAGTAAGCAATTCTCCCTGACTACCATTACTGGTAGTCACGGAGAATACACAAGTTGTTACCAAGGTTGGCGCCACCCACACCAGGGAAAGCAGGTGATGTCGAACACTGAAACATGCCGAGGTCTCATTCCTACCATCGTCGTCACCAACAGGTAAGTCACATTAATTTGTCAGCATAGCCCATGTCGTCCTTATACTATTGCAGGGTGTCCCATGAGTGACAGCAGATATTTGTAGATTTGAAAGAATATGTGATATTGAGTTTAAAATCTTCTATACACATAAGCATTTTTCGGTTTACTTTAGGCGTGAGGTGGGTTGTAAAAATTACGCAGGGCAAAAATTTTGCCATGTTATATTTTATTTTTCTTACCAATTGCAGCCATACTGTGTGCTGTTGTAATCCTTATTGGTGGATTACATAAAGCCTATTAATAGCGTGAAAACCCGTTTGAAGATACTGTAATGTTCCATAACTTGCATTAAACAACATCATACGTTCACGAGTTACAACTCCGCGCCAAGCCTCCCCCCCCCCCCACCCTCGCCTCTACCCACCCAACTATTAAACCACATAATTTGAGCATCGTGGGTTACCACACCTAAACACACTCCCCCTCCACCATCCCCCCACTCCTCCCTCCCCCACCTCTTCCTTTCATCCCTCCCCCAAGACTAACGTCAATCGAACATTCCATCCCATCACATTACCTTCCCCTGCATTCCCCAACCCCCCCTCCCCCTATTCTACCCATGGCGACGAATTGGACTACTGTAATGAACACTCACAGAACCGACGACATGGCTCCTCCCCCTTGTATTTAGAGTTACCGGTAGTGCTGTGATAGCACCGAGTATGAACTTGTTTAAGACCAGACTTGACCATCACTGGCGTAAGTTTAGATACATTGTGGAACCAGTGAATATTTTGTAAGAAAATACATTTTAAATGAATTATTTAGAGGAGATAAGTATGTCATAGCTGAAAATTGTCAAAGAAATATGTAAAGCAGTGGAAAACCATATATTTTGATTATCGGCGAGGCTAACTACCTATAAACAATTAATATTTGACGATTGGCAAAAGTCCTGGGAAAATGAACCAACAAGTCGTAAGCTAAAAATGATCAAATCATCAGTTTATCCTTGGTCACCATCAAAACAATCCTCTCGACATCACAAAACTATTCTGAATCGTCTAAGAATTGGGCATACGCGATTGACGCATGGCCAACTCATGTCTTCCCCTAATGGAGCTCCACCTATATGCTCCAACTGCCGAACACAAATAACAGTCCAACATATTCTCATTGAATGCCCTATTTATAATCGGTATCGAACAATGTGCTTCACTAACCCTACAATGTAAGATATTTTAGCAGAGACCCCAAAATTTTCCCTAAGTTCAGTTTTGACCTTTTTGAAATACTGTAATCTCCTCCAAACAATATAACACTAAATTATAGAAACATCAATATATGTTAACTAATCCCTCTGGCCAGCCCCACTTTTACTTTTATCCTCTTCGCCACTGATCGGCTTGTTAGCCGCTTGGGCGATCGGTCACGTCTCTTTTCCTTTATATTCTTCACCAAAAGGTCGGCTCGCTAGCCGCCCGGGCGATCGGTCACGTCTCTGTCACGCACTGTTGGCAAATACTGGGCATGCTCCTGAATGTACCTGAACCCGCTCCAGTGTTGGTCAAGTCTTCTCTTGAAAGAGCTCACACTCGGTGCCGTCACAACACTCTCTGGTAGATTGTTCCAAGAGTTTACAACCCTCACTCCGAAAAAGTTTGCCCTCACGGTTTTCTGGACTTGTGGCTTCTTCAATCTTGAGCTGTGACCCCTTGTGGGGCGAGCGTCCGCCAGCTCCAAGTAAGGACACTCAACTGAGTAGTGCCCCCTGAGATGCTTATAAACCTCAACTAGGTCCCCCCTTGCCCGTCTGTAGTATAAGCTAGGCAAGTTCAGGCGCTCCAATCTCTCAGGGTAGCTGAGGTGCCGAAGTGCAGGCACCAGTTTGGTGGCCCTCCTTTGAACATTTTCAACCAACTGACAGTCCCTAGCATATCTCGAGGACCAGATGGGGTGACAGTACTCCAGATGGGGAAGCACTTCACTCCTGAAGATCGTCACGAGGGACGGACCGTCTAGATATCTGAACGACCTTCTTATAAGACCCAATAATTTATTTGCCTGATTTACCTTCTTCTCACAATGGCCCGAGAACTTCAGCTCATTGTCAACATACACACCTAGGTCCTTCTCACACACAGTCTAGGAGAGACTCAAATGGGTGTCAGTGGTCTGGTTAAACTAAATCTTGATGATGATGATGATTATCGGCTAATGTTCACTCTACAGTCGCAGGGGTGGTGGTGGAGGTTTGGGGGGGGGGGGGGAGGACCCCACTTGCAGTTCACTATGAATACATGAAATAGGAACGGTTTCTTGGGCAGTTGATCCTAAAAGATTTACCAAAACGTTATATCAAAGTAATAATACTTAACCTAGTGCACTGCGCACATTATTGTCATTCCTAAAAACCCACTTTAATTCATATGACGCTACATAACATTCAAATCCACCGCGCTGGTAGATTCTCAGTGAACGGGAAACGTTGATAAAGGGTAACTCACCTACTCAATGTTACTGAATCATGTGTTGTATTGTACTCAGGTACGGTTATATTATGTTAACTGTATGTATTCATAGCATTAAGGAGAACTCAGGGTATCCATAAGATGATCGGGAAAGTCCAGTTGAGCCGGACTAGTGTACTGTAGGACTAAGTGTGGATCATGGTTTGAAGGTCATACTATTTACGTCTGTGAACGTGTAGCGAACATAACTTCCACAGATATCATATGAAAATACATGAGAACAGTGATCTGGAAAAAGGATAAATGTATCAAAACTATGTGAAGTGTTGGAAGTGATCTAGAAACTATGCTTCAAAAAGAATATCTTGTATACCCACGCCATGAAAATACGATGCTGGGCTTTGTTTGGGTTGGCGCCTATGACGCCTTGGGTGTGCCGCGTTGGTATTATAACCCAATGAATATAACCACGAACTAGCAAACCAGAACCTTACCTTAGTGTGTAATTTATGATTAAAATATGTGTTTATAAGGCATGAGTTACAATATACAGGAAAGGGTTTAGGTGTGAACCGTAAGAAATAAAAGTAAAAATTAAAGATTGGAAACTGTAGGCCTACGCCATGGTTGACGGCGTGCACTGCCCTCAGTATCCTCCGTTCTACCGTCATCAAAGGTCAGTGTCCTCTATCGGGCTATATCCCGTCCTGTAAAAAAGGCTTATATAGAAGTTATTACAGTTTAAAGCTTTGCCTGATGTATTAGTGTAATAGTAATGTGTTAGGGTGTGTGATAACCGCCTGTCAGGCATTATATCTGAGTATCCTCCATTTTACCGTCATCTCGGGTCACACGCGGTCGGAGCACCTTGCTGGGCGTCGGCCATTCTCCCTGTGAGCGTCCCACCATGTGAGGTGACTACCAGCTATACTATTCCACTGTGAACCTGTGGATCCCCAGCAGACCACCCCAAATGAGTAGGAATGAATAAGGAAATGCTTGAGAAACTCCGCGGTCGTCGCTTGGAGCTACCTATAATGCCAGGCGCAGAAACAGTACTGTTATGTCTCTGGGTGTAGCCCTCGTCTCTATCCACCGAGGACGGTGTGCTAACGAGGTAAGAACATAAGAAAATAAGGAGTCTGCAATAGGCCGGTTGGCCTGTGTATGGCAGCTCCTGTCGAGAGTTACTACCACTCTCTATCATCCATGAATCTATCCAGCCTCCCTTTGAAACTTTCCAGCGTTCCAGCACTTACTACAAGGTTGCTAAGCTTGTTCCACTCGTCCACCACCATATTTGTAAACCAGTTCCTTCCTATCTCCCTCCTAAACCTAAACTTATCCAGCTTGAATCCGTTGTTCCGAGTCCTATCCTGCTCGAATATTATAAGAGCTTTATCTATATCACCTTTATTGATTCCTTTCACCCACTTGAATACTTCTATCATATCTCCCAGCACTCTTCGTCTTTCTAGGGAATGCAAGTTTAGTTTCTTTAACCTATCCTGATATGGAAGGTTTCTAAGTCCCGGAATCATTTTCGTCATTCTTCGCTGCACCGACTCTAGTGAATTGATATCCATTCTATAATAAGGGCACCAGAACTGAACCGCAAAATCGAGGTGCGGCCTGACTAGCGCAAGATAAAGTTGCAATAAGACCTCTGCACTCTTATTACTTACACTTCTAGATATAAAACCCAATACTCTGTTTGCCTTATTTCGAACATTAACGCACTGTTTTGTAGGCCGTAGGTCCGGGCTTACAAGTACCCCTACAGTAGGTCTCTTTCACAAGTCGACTTCTCTAGGTTGATGTTGTTAAGGCTGTATACATTGACAGTATTTGTTCTTCCAATATTAAGTACGCTGCACTTGCTGGTGTTGAATTTCATTTGCCATTTTTCAGACCACCCCTGCAGTTTATTTATATCCTCCTGTAATGCATTTGCATCCTGCCCTGAATTAATCTGCCGCCCTATTTTGTTGTCATCCGCAAACTTGCTTATGTCACTGCTGATCCCAGTATCTAGATCGTTTATGTAGATTATGAACAAGAGTTGGCCTAGTACTGACCCCTGGGGAACCCCACTGGTTACACAACCCCACTCAGATTTAACACCATCTACACTAACCCTCTGCATTCTATCGGTGAGCCATGATTTTATCCAATTTAAAACTTTACCCTCGATACCATGAGCCTTAATTTTTCTCAGAAGCCTCTGATGTGGTACTCTGTCAAATGCTTTGCTAAAGTCTAAGTAAATAACATCGTAATTTTCGTCATTATCTACTACCTCGAAGACTTTCCTAAAAAATGTCAGCAGATTTGTTAGACAAGATTTTCCCTTTGTAAACCCATGTTGAGAGTCATAGATTAATTTGCTTTTCTCTAAATGCGATCGGATGTTATCTGCTATAATTGATTCAAGAAATTTCCCCACTACTGACGTCAAACTGATCGGCCGGTAATTTGACGCTGATGCTCTGTCTCCCTTTTTGAATATGGGTACTACATTTGCCTGTTTCCACAAATCTGGCACAACTCTGGTGTCTAATGATTTTGTAAATAAGTTTACGAGGGGTCCGCTAATCTGTTCCCTACACTCTCTCAAGACTCGAGGGAAAATTTCATCCGTCCCTGGGGATTTTGTTTTCTTTAGTTTATTTATCTTCTTAAGAACATCCTCTTTTCTGATAGTGATATTCTTTAATTTCTCTTCTTCTTTTCCCTTAAATATCAGTTCCACCTCTGGAATTTCATCGCGATTTCCTCTGTGAAAACTGATAAGAAGTAGCTGTTCAATGCTTTGCTTATTTCTTCACTGCCATTTATCGCTTCTCCCCTCCCTGACTTTAAAGGCCCAACTTTGTCCTTGACCTTTGTTCTATATACCTGGAAAAATCCCTTGGGATTTACCTTGGATTGTCTTGCTATTTTGATTTCATAGTCTCTCTTTGCTTTCCTTACATTTTTCTTAACATTCCTAGTGTACTGCGCAACTCATTGCCATTCCTAAAAACCCGTTTAATTCATATTACGCTACATAATATTCAAATCCACCGCGCTTGTAGAATCTCAGGAGCGTTTTACCCTCAGGATCACTCTCAGTAAGCCCCGCCTTCAAACACAGTTGTCACTACGTTTATTGCACTCTCTACTGGCCAACGCAACCTTGAATTAGTCTGTTTTAATCAACCCAAGTAATTTGCCAGACCTTTGTCAACTGAGGGTCATCTTTGAATGAGTAACAGTTAGTTTGTTTGTAATTATTGTCATTGCCTGAGTAGCGATCACTGGCAACTCAGGGGTATATAAGCTCGAGATGGCGAGGCATCAGCGTTCCCTGACGCTGATTCACGTTTGTCTCCAGGTATGTTGTTTCCTAGCCATTCAGTTAATTCAGTCAATTGTAGTGATTATCAGTGTTCACCAGTGTTCATGATTTAACAGTTGAATTGTCATTCACCCAGTGTAGAAGTAATATAACGTAAATACGTCTGTCGTCTAGACAAGAGAGTTGGTTGGTGTTGTCATGTTTCTCAGTTCCCTGACGCTGATTCACGTTTGTCTCCAGATCGAGGGTGGGCTTAATTGAAACCCACCGGTCGCTCGGAGCCGGTGGATACCCAGTGTAGATATATGAGATGAATATTGCTGTAATATGAAACTCTGTACTATTTACCATTATTGATTCAGGTCTCTGTATTATATGTTATAATCATACTCCCTTTTGTCACTTGAATGTTAGTTCAGACTTTCGGCACATGCACGCTGTACGCGCATGCGCAGAGAGAGATTCCGAGACAGGACGCTGTTTACCCTGTCTTAACTCCTTTTGTGTGTTTGTCCCAGAAATAGAACTTACGAACTTGACACCAGTGTGTTTCCTTTATCCCTGATTGGAAGCATCATCTGAGTCTCCCACATGGCGCAGTGATTAGCTGGGACATCACATTATTCAGAATTGGAGTGGACGCAGAATCTCTCTCGGAGCCGCCATCTTGTCAACTCCTCCTGCCCAGTGAATATCGGCGCGTACCTCTCATGATATTCCTGGATTTA
The DNA here is from genome assembly GCA_958450375.1 of Homarus gammarus. Taxonomy (NCBI): domain Eukaryota; kingdom Metazoa; phylum Arthropoda; class Malacostraca; order Decapoda; family Nephropidae; genus Homarus; species Homarus gammarus. Next base: position 138,523 of record CAUDMG010002798.1, read on the forward strand.
CAGTGCAGTGTTGTGAAGTGCTTTTTCAGTGTTGTGTGTGCCCTTTAGTGTCTTTAAAGTGTTTCCCCGTGTTCCTGCACTTTTTACAAAAGAGGGAAGCCCATTTAAGACCTAGGGGAGAGCTCAAGTTTTGACATCCTTCCCCGCTCATGACTCGGCTGGAACTGGCGTGAGGAGTTGCTATACCGCCAGCCACCCGCTCTCTGGCCAGCCTGCTCCGAGTACACGCACGAACGAACGCACACACACACACACACACACTCACTCACTCACAGACGCTCGCAGATATCTTCCATTTAAAGACAATTGCTTTTCTGCTCACTTATTAATTACAGTAATTGTGAGAGAAATAAACCAGGCCTTATGGAAGATCAAGAATTTATTGGGTTTTCTCCAGATACCCAACAAGCCCTACCTCAGACTGATGTCGGTGCAGTAAGTGGACTCCAAGTGGAGCGGGAAGTGGATCAAGCGGCCCCACCCACCCTTAGCCCCCACTACACACGTCCGCAACCTGCCACAGGCGGCGACTTCCTTCGTTTAATTCAGTTTTTGGAAGAAAACCGACGACAAGACGACATCAGGAGGCGACAGGAAGAGGATCACAGGCGTCAACAAGAAAATGACAGATTCAGTGCCATGATCGAGTTGTTGACACCTGTGAACCTTCGAGCAGCTGCCACACCTGCCCCTTCGTCCACAGGCGCGCCTGAAGGGTCCTCTCCAACTTCTTTGCCCCCCCCACAGAAAGCACTCGCTCAGAGTCCACCGCCACTCCAAGCTGATGCCTCGTTCCAGGTATTCCGTGAATGGCGTCGGAGATGGGACGATTATTCGATGATGGTCGACTTATCGAGGTTGCCTAGGGAGAAACAGCTGATCCAGATGAGGATGTGTCTCACCCTAGAGACGCAACGTATCCTGGAGCACACCCTGCAAATCCCCCACAACACAGACAAGACTGTGAAGGACGTCTTGGATGCTTTACAGACGCATATCAAGGGTCTCCGCAACGAAGCTCTGCGTAGGAGAGAGCTTCTCAGTTGTAAGCAGCTGGAGGGTGAGTCATTTGCAGATTTTTACGTACGACTCAGACGCATCGCTGAGGAGGTTGACATTTGTCCTGGGAACTCGTCGACTTGTGAGGAAACACAGCTGAAGATGATTGTCCTCAGGGGCGTGCGGGACGAAGAGCTTATTCAGAAGCTTATCTCCCTCAACACTGCCTCCTCTCTACAGGATGTTGTCACCACCTGCCGCTCTTACGAAGCCACCAGAAGTGCGACTTCTGCTATTCGTCCTCCATCTAACCAGCTGTGTGCCATCTCCGCATATAAGAAGAACAAAGGACGTGACGAGACTTCAGCCTCACATCCGACTTCAGCTTCACATCCGACTTCAGCTTCGCATCACTCTTCAGCATCACTTCAGACTTCGACGCCAGGTCATTCATGCCAATATTGTGCTCGTCGGCATGGTTCTGAATGCCCTGCCGCTGACAGCACCTGCATTAATTGTGGCCTTCGTGGTCATTGGGCTAGGACACTGAAGTGCCCTGCCAACAACGTTCAGTGCCGCTTCTGTAGCCGCATTGGACATTATGACAAATGCTGTCAGTCACGGAAGAAAAATGATACTACTTGCAAGTCTCAGGCGGCGAAGAACAAGCACTGTCGTCGCGTGGGATCCTCTTCTCCTGTCAGCAAGACACCTCAGCCCATCTGTGTTCACCTGTCATACGGCGACATTACTTCCCATATCCAGATGCTTCCTGACACAGGTGCGGACGTCACAGTCATCGGCACAAGACACCTCGACATTCTGGGGATCCCTAGGAGCAGTTTGCAGCCACCGTCAACTTCTACAATGCTCACCGCAGACGGTTCTACAATGGCACCTGCTCTGGGTACATTTCAGGCTACCCTCACCCTAGGTAAGCAGTCATGTTCTGCCAGGATTCAGGTCCACAAAGGTGTTCAGATGCCACTACTGTCTTATGGCCACTGTCAAGAGTTGGCCATAATATCTCCAGACTTCCCTAAGCCAATTCTGGAAATTAAACATGTCAACAGGTGCAAGGAGCTGCCCCTCCCACCCAATACATCACCTTCTGCAGCCAGGGAGTTCTTCCTACTGCAATTCAAGGACGTGCTGGTTTCCAAGGAGTACCTCAAGACGGCTCCACTCAGCAGTCAGCAGCAGGAACCCCTCATGAACAACGACAACCCTACGAGGCCCTTTGAGTCCGTCTCTGCGGATTTCTTCGTTGTGGCGGGAAAGTCCTTTCTCGTCATCGCCGACCGGCTCTCAGGGTGGCCTGTTGTCGTTCCCTGCGGAGGCAACACTACTGCCTCTCATACAGTACGTATGTTCTGTCGCTACTTCCGGGAAGTTGGTGTCCCTCTCCGCCTGAGGACTGACGGCGGGCCCCAGTTCACCAGCAACGACTTCCGGGACTGCATGGAGCGATGGGGAGTTCATCATGTGGTGTCCTCGCCACATTATCCCCAGTCCAATGGACATGCCGAGGCTGCCGTAAAGTCCGTCAAGCATTTCATCCTCAAGACGGCACCCTCAGGCAACATTGACTGTGAGAAGTTTGACCGGGGTTTATTGGAATTGCGGAATACCCCCAACTTCACAGGTCGCTCCCCAGCACAGATGTTATACGGCCACCCACTACGGTCATGTGTCCCTGCCCATCCTGAGTCCTTCTCGAGGGAGTGGCAGGCCAAGACCGAGGACTGCGATCGTCGTGCAGCCGCCCGTGCTGACCAGGTAAAGGCACAGTACGATCAGCACGCCCGACCCCTTCCCAGATTGAGTATCGGGCAAACAGTTCGGATTCAAGACCCGACGTCTCACCGCTGGGACAAGGTCGGGGTTGTCATGGGCTGCGGCAAGACCAGGGATTACGAGGTTCGTCTCCCTAGTGGTCGGGTATGGTGGCGGAATCGCCGCTTCCTTCGTTCAGTACCGTCCCCTAGTGGTGAACCCCTCCCCCACATCCCTGTGAACCCTTGCTTGGACGAGAAAAGTAAGTCCTCATTCAGTGACCCCCCAGTTTTCCCACTTCACTCCCAAAGGCTCCTGGAAAAAGAGTCCGCTCGAGATTGCACTACGAGCGTGAGGGGGAGGGAGGTGTAGATATATGAGATGAATATTGCTGTAATATGAAACTCTGTACTATTTACCATTATTGATTCAGGTCTCTGTATTATATGTTATAATCATACTCCCTTTTGTCACTTGAATGTTAGTTCAGACTTTCGGCACATGCACGCTGTACGCGCATGCGCAGAGAGAGATTCCGAGACAGGACGCTGTTTACCCTGTCTTAACTCCTTTTGTGTGTTTGTCCCAGAAATAGAACTTATGAACTTGACACCAGTGTGTTTCCTTTATCCCTGATTGGAAGCATCATCTGAGTCTCCCACACCCAGCAGTGGTCAATATAGGAGTGATGGCGCTGATTCGTCATGATTAATCGGCACTACTCTACCTCGTGGGCCGATGACCCCAGACCCATCTCGGGTCGGAGTGTAACCGACCACAACAACAGTTGTTAGAGGCGCCAGTGCTATACCCTGGGACAGGCCTTGGAATTATGGTCCACAGTGTGGTTTTATGTGTATTTACCAGTGTGTTTTATAAGAAATAAATCAATGAAGACATGTTATGGTTTCACCCTTCTTTACCCTTATCGATCTGATCAATGGAAAACCTAACCCAATGCCTAGTCCACTCTGCCCGCTACCTAACGAGCTACATGCTGTCCAGAGGGGGTCTGGTGGCAGCGACCCTTAGAAATTAAGAGTAGAGTTAAGTTATCCCCTTAAATTTAGTGACCCCAGATCTGGCAGTATACTAGATAGTTCATTATACCTATTTCTGAGCTGCTCCTCCCCTCCCTTTAATTTGTTATATATTCCTTTCTTTATTCCTATGTCATGTTTAAGTTTTCTGGTCATCCACCTTGGTTCATTCTTATTTGACCTAATTTTTCTGTATGGTATATTTTGTTCTTGTGCTTTATGTAGTATACTAGTGAATATATTATAGTCATGATCAATTGTTGTGTCATCTATGACCTCACCCCTTCCTACTGGTGACTGACATGACTGTTCCCAGGTGACCTCACCTAGGTACCTTCTTAACCCCTGATAATCCACCAACCGAAAGTTTGGGACTCTGACCATATTGTCATTGTTTTTCGTTTCCCAATTTAGGGTGAACCTGATTTCTCTGTGATCACTGTTACCTAGTTCTTCCCCTACTGTGATATCTCTGATAATATTTTCTTTATTTGTTAATCCTAGGTCTAATATATTGTCACCTCTAGTAGGTTCTGTAATTAGTTGTTTCAAAAAATTGTCCTGTACTGCATCTAGGAAGTCTTCAGATTCACAGTCACCTACAATGTTGTCCCAGTCAATATTTCTGAAGTTGAAATCCCCCATAATGCACAGGTTGTTATATTTTGCTGCCCTACTCATTTCCTGCCATATGGGCTGAGCTGCTTCCTTCCCAAGACTTGGAGGCCTGTAAATCACTCCCATAATTAGTTTTTCTCCTCCTTCCGTGATTTCTACCCATACAGACTCGGTTCCTATTTCACCCTTTATTGAATTATTACTACAACATTTTAATGTATCCTTGACGAAGAGTGCGACCCCTCCCCCTTCCTACCTTCCCTATCCTTGCGAAAAAGGTTGTACCCTTCTATGTGGTACTCTGATAAAAAAATTTTGCTCGCCAGATTCATCCAAGTTTCGGTGATTGCTATGACATCTACATTCTCGGTACATACAACTGCTCTCAGCAAGTCTATTTTATTTTGAACGCTCCTTCTGTTTGTATAGTATACATTTAAACCTACCCTTCCCGGGTCCTGTTTTACCCCTTGTCCTGAGTAACCAATTTTACTTCCCAGAACCAGCTTGTTTTTTGACTCCCACTTACCCCGACCTCTCTCTACTGGCGAAACCCCCCCTTTGGAGTAACAATTTCATGCTCCAGGGATGCAGACAACGTCTTAACCCCGCATGAGACAAGTGTACTCCGTCACGACTGTACAGGTAGTCATTGCCATAGAATCGTTGCCAGTTATCAATGAATGCCCAACCATTGTTTGCACAATGTTTTTCCAGTCGGCAATTTATAGCAATTGCCCTGGACAGCCATTCACGACCAACCCCTCTTCTAGGCAAGACACCACATACTATCGGGATCCCTCCCCGATCTCTAATCTTCCCCAGTGCCTCCCTATACCTCTTGAAAAGTTCCTCACTCCTAACCTTTCCTATGTCGTTTCCTCCCACACTAAGACACACTATTGCATTCGTACCCTCCCCTGACAAAACCCTATCTATCCTCTCAGCTACATGCCCTATCCCAGCCCCAGGAAAACCCACCCTAGTCCTACGTTTCCTATCTCTTACACAAAAAGTCCTATCTAAGAACCTCACCTGGCTGTCCCCAGCTACCACGACCTTACCTGTGGGCAGGGTTTGTACAACTGCCCTTTCCTCTCCTTGCTCCATACCGTCCTGCCTCTTCTCTTCCTCGCCAGCTTCCTCCAGCACCTGGTAGGGGTTACTACACTCCACACCCTGGTCAGCTTTCCTGAGTCTGACCCTAGTCCCCTTGGAGACAACCACTCTCCACTCTTGCTCCTCCTTCGCAGGTGTCCTGCTAGGCGGGACACCTACCTGAAGGAGTTCAGTCCTGAGGGCTTTATTTTCCCCCTTTAGAGTGTCAAGCTCACTCCTCAACTGCCCCAGCTGCCTTAACAGAGTGGCCAGTAGGTTGTCTTTCCTCACACCACACTCCTCTTTCCCCAAGACACAACGATCCAAGGCGGCCATTTTCCTTGGTCACTAACGGGAGCACTTGGGGTCACGACTTTCTCCAAGCTGGGTCAGGTAGCAACTGAGCTGTGCACCTAGAAATCACAAGGAGTCCCATACTTGCAGGTGTGGTGAGCTGGTGCTACAGGGAGGTGAGATGGTGTTACTATGTATGATGACCTAAGGTGTTATATTCCATACAGGTGGAGCAGTCTGAAGTGTTGAATGATATTGTAAGCAGGGTAACCAAACTCATCGTTGTTCTTCTGAGGAAGGCCAGCTCAATTGTATTTTTTTGTTACCATATAGTTTATAAGGAATAAATTAGTTAAGACATGTTATGGTTTCACCCTTCTTTCCCCTTATCGATCTGGTCAATGAAAAACCTAACCCAATGCCTAGTCCACTCTGCACGCTACCTAACGAGTTACATACTGTCCAGAGGGGGTCTGGTGGCAGCGACCCTTAGAAATTAAGATTAGAGTTAAGTATTTCCCCTTAGAATTAGTGACCCCAGTCTGGCAGTATACTAGGTGTTACAAATACCATTAATTTACTCTAGTATATAAAAGCCTGCATCAGTTACCACAACATAATATTACTCTGCCATTTCAGATGTGCCTGCAGGACGAGCAAATTCATCTGCAGTGATTGCTGAGCGAGGCCAAATCATCAGGATGTGGAGAGCCGGGGCAACTGTGCCAAACATTGCTCTCGAAGTGGGGAGGAGCACCAAGACGATTAGGAGGTGGATCCGCCGGTGGGATGGAGAGGGCTCAGTGGAGACGAAACCTCGAAGCGGGAGGCCATGAGTAACGTCGGCAAGGATGGACACCATGATCGTGGTAGCTGCAACAGCATATCCAATGCGAACATCAGTGGAGCATACAAGAAATCTGGACCTCAACTGCCATCACATGACGACGAGACGCAAAGCCAGGATCGACTGCCATATTCCAGCTCACAAAGGGTGGCTAACACCTACTCACAAGGAGTGTCGACTCAGCTTTGCATTGGAACACCTTCCACGTAAAGACAAATACTGGAGAACCATTATTTTTACCGATGAAACGGTGTTCAGGTCAGTGGGAGCCGAAGCAAGGCAGTGCTGGCGGCCCCCAACACCTGCTACCATGAGAAACACATTCAACATCGCGCAGTGATTGGTAGGGTGTCAGTGTCATTCTGGGGGTGGATGTGGACACATGGGCCAGGTGAACTGGTCAAGATCAATGGCCGTTTCACTGGTGAGCAGTATGTAGACATCCTGGAGCAAGTGCTAATTCCTACAGTCCAGGCTATGGCAGTTCCAGCCCCCCACACTATCAGGCTGGTTCATGACAACAGTCCATTCATACCAGCAACATAGTGAAGGACTACCTTCAGGATCACCCTGAAATTGAGGTCATCGAGTGGCAACACTAAGATGTGATATTGATCCGATTGAACATATTTGGGTCATGATGAAACTTGATTGGGATATTGGGGAGCAGCGAACCTGTGCAGCAATAGAGGCCAAAGTTTACGAAGTGTGGAAGAGTATACGTCGACGACCAGGGGTGTGCCTGAAGCTGGTCGACTCCATCCCTAATCGCCTTGATGAAGTCCTGAATGCAATGGGTGGCTGGACCAAATACTAAGATGTGTGTATTGGTGTATTGTTTGGATTTTAGTATTGTTTGTAAATACAATTAATATATATTAACTCACCTACAGTGTTATCTTAAATCCATGTCCTTAATGATGTCTTAAACTATTTTGCATGAAAATTCATAACAAAGTAACTTAACGGCCACAAATTATGTATTCTGTGGTATACAATGATCTGTATGACACGTCTTGGAATGTGTTGTGTTATTACACAATATAATTATATAGTTACAATTGCTACCATCAATGAAATGGTCATGATGTTCAGCACACAATATTGACGGTAACTGAGCACACGCCAAAATATATGAAGCTTGCATATTGTGGTGGGGTGTTTAAACACTGGAAATTGGAAGAATTGGAACTAGATTAAGTCTGAGTGCTATTTTACAATACTGATAACTTTTTCACTCCACTCTTTTTAACATAAGTATATAATTATATAATATTGCATATTATCACAAATATTTATTAAGCAAAGGATGGGTGGAATATTAATAAATGTTACCATAATCTCTTTGTCGGAATAACAACAAAATTGTGACGTGGTAGCTGAGTAAAACTAGCTGACCAAGGCCCTTCACCCTGATCCTTGCATATTTCACTTTTATCCTTAATATATTCCATTCTTTAAAGTATCATTGTGACCTGAGCGGCAATAAGCACCCTGGGCACTGCACCTATTCCATGAATTCGTAACCATAAAGAAACAACTGTAAGACAAAACGTAGTTAAAAAGGAAGCTTGAAGTTATGGTGGTATAAATAATAAATAAACCCCTCTCATCCAGGCCCCACCTCCTCTATTCCCCCCCCCCCCCCCCCCACACACACACACACTACAGTGGGCGACATCTGTTGGCCGACCATAGCATTTCCCCCAGCTGTTTCGAAACTTCAGACTCAAGGCTATTCGAAACCTCACTGTGGCTGGGTGGTGGACACGACTTTTGTGCACGATAGTACCACTGTAATCTTAAAAAGTTCACAGGTGGTCCACCACACACCCTGCCTACACACACGCTGAGAGGAAACTGTGGCTAAGCATGAAGTCCTAAATCATTGTAAGTCAACATATTTGCATTTGCATGTTTGTCCGGCATATGCTTTGGCATTCACATGGGCCTCTGAGGCTGCATGTGAATTAGCTCTGTAACAAATTAATGCCTCTACAGCTCTACAACAATGTGTATACACTCCAATACCACATAGGTTAGTGTTTCACGCACATGTCAATAATGTGCAATATTTCTTTTTCCCGAATCAAACCAGTGTGATACTTAGATGTCAAGATGCAGGCAAACATTTAATGGTAGACGGTTATCATATAGCACCAGACTATTGTGAAATTAGCAGTAATGCAATCACAACCTTGCCTACTCTCCATCATCTTGCATTTGTCACAAATATTACTTCTGAGCTGATTCCTATACTATTTCCCTTAAATATAAGTTTCAGTAATCTTCATATTGTTTCTAATAAACTTAACCTCCTATCTTATATTAATGAGACACAGTTTCCTGACTTAGAGGATTCTCTTCCTTTATACTTCTCTTCTGGTATAATCCTACCTGCTTTTATTATACCTACCCTCATATTTATCAGTTCCTTGATTATTATAATAATTTGGTACAAGAAGATTTTTTCTAGGTATGCAATAGTTTCTAAGAAAACTTTTCGGAAGGCATTGCAAAAACATGTAAATGACGAAAAAGTTTAGCTAAGCACACCTTTTTGTAACAAGGTTAGGTACACCTCGGTTTTAATCCATGAGGACATCGGTTATAGGTGGCCGAGTGGTGTAACAGGAACATTTGTATTATATAAATATTTACCCAAATGTATATTACCCATATATTCACCAAGTCATTCACCCATGAGTATGAATCAATTGGTGAGTTGACATTTCCTCTGGGGAGCAGGTTAGGTCAAGCTTGGTCAATTCAGCTCAGCAACACCAACCTGACGCGTTTCCTTTAAGACTCGCCTGACAACTCTCTCTCCCTGGCGTGAGAGAGAGACTATCATAACACCTGTTCCTCAGTGAACACCTCACATAAGTGTTCTCCTATACAAGTGCACTAAGACACTTCCCTGAGCAAAGAAGGTACAATATACTCTCAACTGAACTCAGTACCTGTGAAACCATATTTTCTACAATAAAGCAAAACCAACAAAGTGTTTACTTCAGCCCTGCCACTTATTAATTCAAGAACTAATATATATATATATATATATATATATATATATATATATATATATATACCCCAATTTACGCAGTCAATTGAACCCACAGGGTACAGTGTAAAACGAAAACCGCGTTAATGGAATAACAGACCATATGGGATTAATTCCAATAGAGACTAGCCCGACCCCTAAACTCCACTTTTTCCTACACAATACCTATGTTGTAGTAAAAATAACATTGTAATTTTATGATGGTATGCATACACAGTAAATATTTAAGAGAAATACAGTCGCCAGGTTAATGTCCATTCAAATAATGGACTCAACTCCCGCCCCCCCCCCTCTCTCTCTTCCCAAGCTCGCTGGCTCCTCCCTCTCTGAGAAATGTTTGGGTGAAAACACTAGATTTTAAGGTATAGTAATAAATAATACCTCAAACTAAAGTTAGGATAATATAATTGACATTGCTGGATTCCTTGCAGGTCAAGGAATATTTTAATGTAAACTTCATATATTTTACACAAAAGATAAAATAATTGCTTTGTTTAAACCAATTTATTACATTAGATCGAAAATTTGTATGTCTAATGCAAAATCCATGATGTTTATATTCAAATTGATCATCATATTATAAGAATTCCAGCAATGTAAATTATATTCTCGCCGGGTAATTTGTATGAATTATATGAGCTAAAACAAATATCTTCACTAAATAAAAAAAATATACTTCACCCAGACACTATCTGTTAATCAAAATGCCCCACCTCCGGCTCTCCCCTCTTCCAACGATCGCTGGGTCCCTCCCTCCCTCCCAACCCCCTCCACCCACCTTCCCTCCCTACCAGAGAAATGTTTTGGAGAAAACAGTATATTTACAGTTTTAGAAATATTTAATAACTCAGACTAAAGTTAGGATAATGTAATTGACATTTCTGGATTCCTTGCAGGTCAGGGAATATTTTGAATGTAAACTTCATATATTTTGCACAAAAGATAAAATATTTGCTTTGTGTAAACCAAATTATTACATTAGATCTAAAATTTGTATGTCTAATGCAAAATCTATGATGTTTATATTCAAAATAATCATCATATTGTAAGAATTCCAGCAATATAAATTATATTCTGGCCGGGTAATTTGTATGAATTTTATGAGCTAAACAAAAAAATTATACTTCATCGGCGTATATGAGTACATGCACCGCGTAAAATTAAATTCCGGTTCTGGCAAGGTACCGCGTAAATGTAGAATCTCGTAAAGCGAAACCACATAAATCGGGGTATTACTATATATATATATATATATATATATATATATGCTGATAACCACCAGGAAAGAAGAAAACACGAAGTTCCCAAGCGCTTTCGTGTAATTCACATCTTCAGGGGTGAGTACAGACTAGATAGAGTAATGCAGAACAAGATGAATATATACAGAGGAGGGTGAGACCAGGTCCACAATGGTCAGGTAATGACCCTACTAATCTTTAAATGGCACACAACGGTTGGTGGTTGGGTCAGATGGGACAGTGACCCGTCCTCTCACCTGATCACAAATCTTCTTAATTACAAAGTTGTCCAGCTTGTACATGCCGTTACTCAAATTCATGTTGAATGCTTCGGTATGTTTAATAAGACTAGATTCTATGATGTTCCTACTATCAATTGAATTACATGGTAATATTGAGGAGGCATTATCCCAGTCAATGCCTCCTCAATATTACCATGTAATTCAATTGATAGTAGGAACATCATAGAATCTAGTCTTATTAAACATACCGAAGCATTCAACA
>CAUDMG010002799.1:0-42500 GCA_958450375.1 Homarus gammarus
CCACCAACCTGTTCACTGACGCACCACGAACCATCTGCTGATTTAACACAACCCACCATACTGTTCACTGACCCACCACCACCTCCTCCTGAACTAACAGAACCCACCACACTCTTTACTGACCCTCCACCTGCTGAACTAACACAACCCACCAAACTGTTCACTGACCCACCACCTGCCGAACTAACACTGTATGTATATTATGTATGCTGGATTATATATCATGTGTGTATATTATGTATGTGCCATTTATGTATTATTTATTCAGCCTAGCTAGCATCGTGTGGCAATGTTATTACCATATCCCACACGCTTAATTAATGTGCCTGGCGACGTATGGAAGCTGCTAATGTATCACTTGCCATACGTCGCCTATAGCAGTTGACAAGGAGCCTAGCCAGGGAGACCGCTGCTCTCCTCTGTGTACATACTCTTATCCAGTAAACCGAACCTACAAAACTATACAGGTGTTTGTGTTCTCTCCTGTATATAGAACTTATTATTCAGAACCTAACAAACACAACCCACCAAACTATTCACTGACGCTCCACCTGCTGAACTAACACAACCCACCATACTGTTCACTGAACCATCACCTCCACCTGCTGATCTAACTTAACCCACCAAACTGTTCACTGACCCTCCACCTGCTGAACTAACACAACCCAACAAACTGTTCACTGACCCACCACCTACTGAACTGAAAACCCACAGAACAGTTCAATAACCCTCCACCTGCTGAACTAACACAACCCACCAAACTGTTCACTGACCCCACCACCTCCACCTGCTGAACTAACACAACCCACAAAACTGTTCATTGGTCCACCGCCACCACCTGCTGAACTAACACAACCCACCAGGCTTTTCACTGACCCTCCACCTGCTGAAATAACACAACCCATCAAACTGTTCACTTACACTCCACCTCCAACTGCTGAACTAACACAACCCACTATGCTGTTCACTGACCCACCACATCCACCCGCTGAACTAACACAACCCACCAAACTGTTCACTGACCCTCCATCTGCTGAACGAACACAACTCACCATACTGTGCACTGACCCACCACCTGCTAAACTAACATAACCCACCAAACTGTTCACTGACCCTCCACCTGTTCAACAAACACAACCCACCAAACTGTTCACTGACCCTCCACCTGCTGAACTAACACAACCCACCAAACCGTTCACTGACCCACAACCTCCACCTGCTGAACGAACACAATCCACCAAACTGTTCACTGACCCCACCACCTCTGCCTGCTGAACTAACACAACCCACCATATTGTTTACTGACCCCTCCACCTGCTGAACTAACACAGCCCATCAAACTGTTCACTGACCCACGACCTCCAACTGCTGAACTAACACAACCCACCATGCTGTTCACTGACCAACCACATCCACCCGCTGAACTAACACAACCCACCAAACTTTTCACTAACCCTCCACCTGCTGAACTAATTCAACCCACCAAACTATTCATTGATATACCACCTCCACCTGCTGAACTAACACAACCCACCAAACTGTTCACTGACCCACCACCTCCATCTGCTGAACAAACACAACCCACGAAACTGTTCACTGACCCACCACCTCCATCTGCTGAACAAACACAACCCACGAAACTGTTCACTGACCCTCCACCTGCTGAACTAATACAACCTACCAAACTGTTCACTAACCCACCACCTCCACCTGCTGAACTAACACGACCCACCAAACTATTCACTGACCCTCCACATGCTAATCTAACGCAACCAATCAAACTGTTCACTGACCCACCACCTCCACCTGCTGAACTAACACAACCCACCAAACTGTTCACTGACCCTCCACCTGCTGAACTAACACCCACCAACTGTCACTGAACCTCCACCTGCTGAACTAACACAACCCACCAAACTGTTCACTGACCCACCACCTGCTGAACTAACACAACCCACCAAACTATTCACTGACCCACCACCTCCACCTGCTGAACTAATATAACCCACCAAACTGTTCACTAACCCACCACCTCCACCAGCTGAACTAACACAACCCACCAAACTGTTCACTGACCCACCACCTGCTGAACTAAGATAACCCACCAAACTGTTCACTGACCCTCCACCTGCTGAACTAACGCAACCCACCAAACTGTTCACTGACCCACCACCTCCACCTGCTCAACTAACACAACCGACCATATTGTTCACTGACCTCACCACCTCCACCTGCTGAACTAACACAACCCACCATACTGTTCACTGACCCACCACCTCCACCTCCTGCACTAATACAACCCAACAAACTGTTCACTGACCAACCACCTACTGAAATAACACAACCCATTAAACTGTTCACTGACCCACCACCTCCACCTGCTGAACTAACACAACCCACCAAACTGCTCACTGACCCACCACCTCCACCTTATCAATGGTACGGCACATGAGGTGCACATTATTTACTTATTACCAGTACTAGTACGTAACCTTTTTCCCACTTTATACAACCGTTTCTAAAATGTCTCCGCTCTCTCTTCAGTGCTATTCAGTCGCTAGCACACAACTACTAGGAGGTAGATCAATTCAATAATATTTCTAGCACCAGATATACAGATGCTTAGGACAGACCCTTGATTGAACCCCCCAATTTTCACCTAAAAAAAATTTCGCCACTTACTCGCATATAGGGTCTATAATTCTCATACAATGCCATAATCACTCCTAGCTTTTGCATCGCCCACTATACTACCTAACGAGGCATCATGATAAATGCTTTATCTAAGTTTATAATACAAAGTAAAATTTCTCCCCTTCCCTAGATAATTTTCTTGTAGTTGCGTGACCTTGAATGTTGCCTTTGTAGTCACCCTGCCTGGCACGAACCCAAGCAGCATTTCTTTAATTCCATTCTCTTCCTTATCTACTTCTCAGTCGTTCTTTTCACAACTGATCCAACAGCTTCACACCCCTCTAGTTTCCACGTTCAAATGTATGGCCTTGTAATTATTCACAATCACATTCGTCAACCAGTGAGATGAAGCAATACATTAGTCACCTCGGCCTTTCCATTCATGTGTGAACAGTTTTCTTCACCCATCATTTTTAATCCTCTGGCATGATGTCTGTACTGTTTCTAGGCTGTCCATGTCCCAGTCAAACTCCCCATTCAATAGACGATTGCAATACTTAATTTCCTCATAGTCAAATAACCGTAGTCACTTCTTACACACTGCTTGCCAATTACGCCCTTGTTTCTACCCACAATTTGTATTCCTATTCAGTCCACCACTCTCCTAGCGTTCACACCACCATGTTATTGAATATGAAAATGTCTGTCAGCTCTGAATACATTTTATTACAGCAGATGGTTTACAACAGTGAATGAAGCTTTTCCTCGAGTAAAATAATAAACAAAACAAAAGCTGGGTGACCAGCTCTTCTACTATGAATATCTGCTACTAATGCTCTAGAAATTACAAAATCCTTTTTGAAGCAACCTATTTTATAAAAGAAAGGGGACAAAGTGACCAAAAAATATTGACATAATTATCTGAGCTTTATTATTGCGGGGTCTGTAGCACTAGAACCATCTAGTCCTCAGTTAGCGCCATTACAGCTGCAGAACACTTAGAATATCCACTATGAAAACCGACACTGTTTGATGTAGTGTCTATTGGTACTGAGCTGTACACTGGGATATATTTGAAAAAGGACCAATTTGGCCAAATATCTGATGTTACGATAAATTGTTATGTGTGTGGTATATCGAAGTGTGTTTGTGTAGGGTGATAGTTTGGGTGGTGATGCATATGTAGTTGGGGGGTGCATTTGTATTTGGTGACTGTGTGAAGGCGCAAGGCTAGGATATGCGAGTGGGTGGTATTGTGGGTTTGTGTGTGTACAATGAGTGTGTCTGAGGTGTTGGTGACAGTGCATTAATTGTGTGAGAAGATGTTGAAGACATACAATAAAACTGTAGTATTCCTTTTCATAAAACTGAAACTATTGTCTTGAATTCTAATGACCGACGACCTTTTCTGACGCGTACACCTGCAAATAAACGAATACATTAAACGTTAGATGAATTACGCACTGTACATTCCAATACAATACAATAAAATATATATATATATATATATGCAGTCGAAAACACAATCAAAATCACGAATCCAACCAAAAACAAACTATACTACCTCTAATGGTCGCTGCATGAAATGTCAGGACCTTTCTGGATACTGGCACAAAGGAACGTCCTGAAAACCGCCCTTATGGTAAAAGAGCTGGCTAGGTATACAGTACCATCGATATAGCGGCCATTAGTGAGTCCCGGCTTCCAGACGAGTGTCAACTCACAGAACAAGGGTCTAGCTATACCCTCTGGAAGGGAAAGCCTGCTGCGGAGAGAAATCGCATTTATGGAGTTGGCTTTGCCACCCGCCAACGCATCCTACACAGGCTAATTGTAATAATGCCCATTGGGATCAACGAGCGCCTCATGACGCTCCGACTCCCACTGAATCACCCCCGTCATGACTTTCTCATCAGTGCATACGTCCCAACTATGGATGCAGAGGATGACATCAAGGAAGCATTTTATGCAGACCTCGACATAGTGCGAACCTCTATCCCCAGAGAAGATAAGGTTGTGCTTCTTGGTGACTTCAATGCCAGAGTTGGTAGATATGCTGACATTTGGCAGGGAACCATAGGGAGAAATGGACTAGGCAAGTGCAATCCTAACGGCCTACACTTCCTAGGCAAGTGTGCTGCAACAACCTCACCACCACCAATACCTTGTTTAGGCAGGACAACAAGTTCAAGGGTTCCTGGAAACACCTACGATCCAAACACTGGCATCTCATTGTTAGAGAAAGAGATGACCGAAATGTTCTCATCACCCGTGCCATGCGTGGGTCAGACCACTGTAACACTGATCATCGGCTTGTCAGAACCAAGCTCTCACTCCACGTAGCCCCACAACGGCGGAGGTAGCAAGCTCCAGAAGAGGTTTTAACACAAAGTGTCTGGAGAATCCAACGGTAGCACATGCTTTCAGAGAGCAGCTTGAACATAGGCTGATAAACAACCCAAACCCCAGTGCCGAATGGGATATTCTCGACACTGTCATGACAAAAACCTGCAGAGAGACCCTCGGCCAAATGGAAAGAATACACCAGGACTAGTTTAATGAAAATGACCCAGCAATAAATGTACTCGTCGATGATAAACGTGATGCTTTAACTGACTGACAGAACAACCTTCAATCTCGGACCAAGGCGGATTCCTTGCGCAAGAAGAAAGCGGCGGCCCAGCGGGAACTTCGCAATCTAAAGAACGACTGGTTTAAAAATAGAGCATGTGAAACCCAAAAATTTGTAGATCAGCCAAACAATCGTGGCGCATCCCATCTTGGCTCATCAGACGGTAACTCCATAATTAAAGACGATGAAGGCCTCCTTCAGCGCTGGAAGGAGCACTACCATTCACTGCTCAACTAAAACACTGATGTGAATGTCCGGACTACCTCAGCCTCCAGATCTGACACATCTCAGCTATCCTCCATCCCTGGATGAGGTAGCTACTGCCATCAAACAGATGAAAATAACAAAGCCTCAGGGCCTGATGGAATCCCAGCCGAGGTGTATAAAGCAGGAGGACCTCTCCTTATCAGCCGTCTCTCCACTCATACACAACACACACGCACGCACTCTTCTACTGCTACTACTTTTCTGTCACTCGGAATCGGGTATGACGATCATCCAGCTATCATACAATGATATGAGTTATTAGGTAAGTAACCTAGGTTGGTGAGTTTTGAGGTAACTAAAGAGGCCGATACGGGACCCGCAGCCTCGTTCACATTCGTTGCACATGTAGAGGGCTGCATCTAGTGCGGGAGGGGTGGTGGCAGCATCTTTCTGGCGTTAACACTTGTCTGCCTCGGTTTGCAGTCAGGCTAACTCGAAAGTATTGACACCTTCTCGTGTGGTGCTCCTCCTTTTCAATTGCCCGCCGGCGTTACGTTTACTGTTAAGTAGCTGCTTTGGCAGTCTACTGTCGTCCATGCGGGTAACATGGCCAGTCCAACGTAGTTGTTCATGGATAATGGTAACCTCGATGCTCCAACTGTGGTTTCAGCAAGAATACTGGCATTTGTTCTCTTGTCTTCCCAGCGAACACGGAGAATGGAACGTAGACTACGTAGGTGAAAATTTACAATTGCCCTGAGATGCCTTTTGTATGTGACCCATGTGTCACTGCCAAATAGGAGGGTGGGGAGGACCACAGCTCGATATACGTGCAGCTTTGTAGATAATTTCACCTCCCTACAGCTGAAGACCATGTTTCGGAGTCTGCCAATGGCTTGAGATGCACATCTGATCCGAAGTAGAATCTCTTCATCGATATCTGCGGAGGTGGACAGGTGGGAGCCGAGATACCGAAAGTGGGTAACGTCAGAGAGGGTAGTGCCGTTAAGCTGGATGGATGGTGGAGGTGTGTCTGAAACATGGGCACACACACACACACACACACACTGAAGTCTTCTATTAATACAAGGAAACAGAAGCAGAGTAACATAACACAACCAAATTAAAATAAATCAAAGACAGAAATGTACATTAAAATATTCATAATGGAGTAAATATACAGTACTTAACTATATACGAATGTATATAGTTAAAATGAGATGTGGTTCCCCAATACACACACACACGCGCACACACTTTATATTATCACGTTAATATATACAAAGGTGTGACTTACCGTGCGACTATTGAGGAGTTGCACTGGACGGAAATTCCTCTTTATATGTTTCCCGTTCGCTTCCTTCATCTTCCGGAATTTGGCGATCTGTTGATAAAGAAAGTCTACCTGAATACCGAGGAAACATAATCAGCAGCTATAGCTGCGTACATCTAAGCTACCACCATTCATATTAACGAAATATATCTTCACATGCATCCTTGGATACTAATACTGTAACAGAAATAACGTGAAAATGCCTCACAGCTGCTAATTCCATCACGTACAGTCCCTTTCACAAGTCAGTTTACAGGGGCTCAGCATATAAACATTCCATAAATCATTATCTTTGATATATTTGTTTTAATATTGTCTTAATTTGTTTCCATATTATGTTAACTATTTCTAGTTTCCTTCTATCGAATGTAAACAAACACAGTGTTGCCACACTGCACAAAACCTGACGAGCCCCTGTAAATACACTTGTGAAGAGACTGTACAGTGTACATATCTTCGGTAGCAGGTTTATCCGACATGGGTGTTCACCAGTACGTATCAAATATTTCGACGCAAATCGATTTGCGTCGAAATGTTATATACAGTAGCTTAAAATAATCAAAACATGAAAAAAAAAAAAATATTGTAAAAAGAGCAGCTAAGTTGTCATGTAAGAATTACAAGACAATGTTATCTATGCTCAGCCACGCCACTAAGTTGTTTATGATAATCAGATAAGGAAAACCAGTTATAACTACTATACACTTGTCCTAAATACACATGAGTTCTGTACTGCAATCTTTCCAAACACCATATAAAAATACAGTTTAAAAAACGGTCAAATGTAAATAAAAGTGATCCAGCGCCGGTAAATAAAAAATTTAAGATGTTCGTCAGAATCGGAAGGCTCTTAAGCTTCTACCAACATTATTATTGAAGATAACTTTTGTTAAGACCCCACAAAATAACTTGGAGTGGAAAACACACACTTGAGGAACGATAGATTCAATGGCCAACCTCCGTGACAATTCGCTTTGAGCCGCAAGTAGGCTAAAATATAAAGTAACCAGAGCTATTGCAAATGTCTCGTCTTCCACCTAAAAATGACAGAAACTTCAGCAGTAATTGGGTTTGCAATACTAAGCAAAATTCGATCTTAGTAAGACTTCAAATACTCAAATTTCATTCCAGCTTTTCTATAAACAGAAGATGATCCATCAGAAATCGTGCTTGTCACAAAATAAATAAGTTTCACTAAGCGAGGGGCGATAATTCTAAAACTTTTACGGCTAATGGTATTTGCAATCATGTCTAACTGGTAGCCCCAGAGTTTCGCTAATAATAATCCTTGTTATGTTCTCTTGCAATGCTTCTCTCGCCCGGCCAATCATTGCCTGGAGATCATCCACAGTGCCAGGTTTATTTTGGAGAACCTTTCCCTTCAGTAGGCTACCAGCGAGTGCATCACCCTGTATTAAATATAAATTCAACCCATTCAATCAACAAAAATTTACCGACCTAAATATACATCAATACACTGAGTGGTTTTTGTTCATTATGACATGGACTGATTGGTTCTTGTCCATCATGACGTGGACTGACTGGTTCTTGTCCACGGTGACGTGAAGTGATTGGTTCTTGTCCACGGTGACGTGAAGTGATTGGTTCTTGTTCATCGTAACGTGGACTGATTGGTTCTTGTCCATCGTGACGTGGACTGACTGGTTCTTGTCCATCGTGACGTGGACTGATTGGTTCTTGTTCATAGTGACGTGGACTGATTGGTTCTTCTTCATAGTGACGTGGACTGATTGGTTCTTGTCCACTGTGACGTGAAGTGATTGGTTCTTGTCCACTGTGACGTGAAGTGATTGGTTCTTGTCCATCGTAACGTGGACTGACTGGTTCTTGTCCACTGTGACGTGAAGTGATTGGTTCTTGTTCATCGTAACGTGGACTGGCTGGTTCTTGTCCACTGTGACGTGAAGTGATTGGTTCTTGTTCATCGTAACGTGGACTGATTGGTTCTTGTCCACTGTGACGTGAAGTGATTGGTTCTTGTCCATCGTAACGTGGACTGACTGGTTCTTGTCCACTGTGACGTGAAGTGATTGGTTCTTGTCCATCATGACGTGGACTGGCTGGTTCTTGTCCACTGTGACGCGAAGTGATTGGTTCTTGTTCATCGTAACGTGGACTGATTGGTTCTTGTCCATCATGACGTGGACTGGCTGGTTCTTGTTCACCGTGACGTGTGCTGATTGGTTCTTGTCCATCGTGACGTGGACTCATTGGTTCTTGTCCATCGTGACATGGACTGATTGGTTTTTGTTCAGTGACGTGGACTGATTGGTTCTTGTCCATCATGACGTGGACTGATTGGCTCTTGTCCATCATGACGTGGACTGGCTGGTTCTTGTCCACTGTGACGTGAAGTGATTGGTTCTTGTTCATCGTAGCGTGGACTGATTGGTTCTTGTCCATCATGACGTGGACTGACTGGTTCTTGTCCATCGTGACGTGGACTGATTGGTTCTTGTCCATCGTGACGTGGACTGATTGGTTTTTGTTCAGTGACGTGGACTGATTGGTTCTTCTTCATAGTGACGTGGCCTGATTGGTTCGTGTTCATCGTGACGTGGGCTAATTGGTCTTGTTCATCATGACATGCACTGATTTTCCTTTGCCGACCACGATGTACTCTAAAGTGTCCCTCCCGTTACACAAAGAAGCTAAACTTAAAGTTAGGCTAAATTAGTAAAAGTGGCTTTAAGGACCAATCAGCGCACTTCATGGAGATTAAGCACCGATCAGCGCACTTTATGGGGACTAAGGACCAATCAGCGCACTTTGTAGAGGCTAAGGACCAATCCGCGCACTTTATGGAGAGGTAAGACCAGTCAATGCACTTTATGGAATCTAAGAACCAATCAGCTCACTTTTTAGAGACTAAGGACCAATCAGTGCATTAAATGGCGATTATAGACCAATCAGCGCACTGCTTGAAGACAAATAACCAATCAGTATACTAAATGGAGGCAAAGAGCCAGTCGACACATGTGGAGGAAGATATTGACCAATGGATAACTTGACCATATAAGCTTAGATTGTGATATACCACCAGCCCTTTGGCCTTCTTTATAACCTATCTGCACTTAAAAAACACAAAAGTAAAATGGCTTACTTGGGCTAAAGAGATGGGAATGGTTTTCTTGAAGATGGTCCACACAACCGTCTCATCACAACCTGGGGTAGTGAACGACCCACGATAACGGTAGAATTTAGCTTCCTGTATTTTAGGTGGCAGCAAAAACTCGAGTGGAATATTGCGGATGACTGTTGACGTGTCTGCCGGACGAATGAAACGGTATTACTGATACAATAGTGCAGATGACAGGTGAAGTTATGTAGAGATCGAAATATACATTTAGATAATGGGAGAAAACAAGGAAGAGAGATCATAGATACAATATGGTACAGGTAAAGATGAAGTCAAAATAAGAAGTGGTTTAACTTGATATATTGATAGACACAACATCTTGACAGTCACCATACAAGAAGGCCCATTAGGAGAAAAAATTACTCTGAACATTAAAGTTCTAAGAAGAAAGTGAAAATATGTATTACCTTTCCTGGTGACTGTGTGTGAGTAAAACTAGGAACTGGCATCCCTCGGGTTATGGAAGGGTTCCATTCCGGAAAATATTTCCGTAACGAGAAACCATTTTTCCAATATAATTACATTATAAAAGCTGAGATACAGTTCTACTGAAATTTTTGAGGCCCAAAAACATGACACAAGCCTATATATGTATGAAATCAGATGGTTTTAACCACATACAATGACTCATTCATGATGTAACACGATAATAAACGAACAAAACACTCGATTTTTTTTTCCAGAAACGATGTTGAGTGCTGCAGGATGATGTTTTGTGATCAGTTACTGGGAGTTACCTCCTTAAAACATCAAGTTCAATTGAATCTTTTATCTTCGTAGTATAATACCTGTAATACAGAGACAAAAACCATTGTTGTGGTTATTGATATTGTGGGACCGTTGGTGCATCTTTGCTACCACAGATACACCCACACAAAGTAATTTTACGTTCTTTTTGTAAAATAGTCGATTAAAAATCGCAATTTTGTTTTTAACATTTTTTTTTTTACAATTTTGCAAGGGCGATTTTTTTTTCTGTAACCCGAAAATGTTCTAAATTTCAAAATTCCGTAAGGGCGAAATTCCGTATAGAGGGGGGACTGAGTACCACCTCTGATGTGCTTAAGCCTGGGATTTGCAAGACCACTTTGTGGCTTGGACACCTCAATGAGCAAAATCAGATTTCATTCTGGGGTTTAAAATACTGATGGTGCAAAACTTATGGAGACGTGACCCACACAGCTAGTTATTGTCATATCCAAGATACCATGTTGGTGCACGCTTTTATGACTGCTTGGATTATCCAACAGGCAGACAAGATATACTGGATTAGAGTTATGTCTAGATAAGACAACTTCACAGTCGTCAAGGAACCTGGAACTAGGAGTTTGCTAAGAAAATATTGTAACACAAGAAATAGGCAATATACGATTATAGAGAACTACTGGAACTTTTTTTTTTTTTGGTGACCATCAACGATCCTTCACAATTCCAGCTACTCTCCACGATGCCAGGGGATGACAGATCATCTACGGCTTTAACATTTATGCTTCCTGAACTCTTTTATAAAAAAAAGAAGGTTCATCTGGAATCCAATCTATTTTCAGGTCTCGTCAATATATATTTTTTTCATATATTTGCAGCTAATGTTCTGTCACTAGTAGAGGAGAGCCAACAAGTTGCAGTAACTGTTCTAAATGCCATTTATGATATAAGAAGAACTAAGTAGGACCTATTCTCTAGCCTCAGTATTATCACATAAGAAAGAGTACATTATAAAAGGTTTCTAAAAATATATACAAAAATGTTACACTTAATGTGCACAGTTTGGCATTCAAGTTATTTAACTGACTGGTGATATCAACAAGAAATGCCAGATCGCAAAGGCACTCCACATTTTCAAGCTGTGGAACCACTTCACCCTTTTCATTAAGAAATATCACTATTTCATCCAGGAGGTTGATAAATCGTTGCAGTGTATTTCCCAGAGTTAACCACCTGACTTAAGTGAAAAACAATAGATCACCATTCTCAGCTTCACTTTCTTCTTGAAACTGCTTGAAGTGGCGATGGTTCAAAGCTCGCGATTTTATGAAGTTAACTGTTGAAACTACAATTTTCAATACATTTTCAAAGTTCAGTTCTTTCCCACACAAATTCTGTTGATGTATTATGCGGTGAAACTGTATCAGTTCATTTTTGCGCTTTCCCAGGTGTTTGATCAACAGTGGCACCATACCATTGTGTGTACCGTACCAATCATCGAAGGAGCCCCATCAGTTGTTATGCCAAGTAAGTTGTCTATATTCAACTAAATAGTGCTAATTTGCTCCAGAAGCCCACTTAGCAAGTCACTCCCCTTAGTTTACCTCTTCAGAGAACTGAGACCAACAAGTTCTTCATGAACAGTGAAGTCGTCTGTTACACCACTTACGAAAACTAATAGCTGAGCTGTAGATGTTACATCAGCTGATTCGTCAGCAGCTACGGAAAAGTACACAAAGTTTTTACATTTCTCATTCAACTGGTCTAACACTTGATAAATCACGAATTCTACGTTGCACTGTCATGCGATTCAAACTGATGTTTCAAACTTCCTCACTGCATCTGGACAAAGTTTTTAAGCAGCAATAACCATACACTTATTGACAGTCACTCTCTGTAAACGACCGTGAACATTTTGCTAACAGTGAGCATGATTTTCTGCAGGTCAAGACCTTGCATCAAAGAATTTATTTTCTGTTTTCTAGGTTCATCAGTGATTTCTTCATATGTGTATATGTTCTGGGTATCAAGTTCTATCTACAGGAGCGAACACAAACACCTGTAGAGTTTTCGTAGGTTCCATTTTCTGGACAAACAGAGATACACAAGCGAGGCGGCTCTCCTTACTCTGTCTGGGGGGTCAACTAGCCTTTCAGGCGACATGTGGCAAGTGATACATTAGCAGCTTCCATATGTCGCCAGGCACATTAATTAAGCGTGTGGGACATGGTAAATACATTGCCACACACTGCTAGCTAGGCTGAATAAATAATGTATATAAATGGAGCACATACATAATATACATACATAATATACATACACCTCCCTCCCCCCCTATACGCTCATAGCAAAGTCTTGAGCGGACCTTTTCCTTTGGATCCGTTCTGAGCGTCTTTGGGACTTGATCACTTGGAAGAGTATGGGACTTAACACTGGTGGCGGGGTCAGCAGAAGGCGTTGTTACGGGGCGGAGAAAACGGCGGTTCCTCCACCACACACAACCACTGGGTAACCGCACCTGGTAGTCCCGTGACCTACCGAGACCCATGACTACGCCCACTTTGTCCCAACGTAGGGAGGTCGGGTCCTGAACACGGACTTGGGTGCCGACACTCAACTTGGGAAGAGGATGGGCGTGGTCGTTGTAGCGGGCGACGACATCATGAACACGTTCGGCGGCTCGGCTATCACAATCTTCTGTCTTGGCCTGCCACTCCTTGGAGAAGGATTGAGGGTGAGCAGTCAATATTCCCAGAAGGGGCCACTTTGAGGATAAGGGGCTTCAGGGATTTGACAGCAGCCTCAGCGTGGCGGTTGGACTGCGGGTAATGGGGCGATGACAACACATGCCGGACTCCCCATCGGTCAAGGAACACAGCAAAGTCCAGGCTTGCGAACTGGGGCCCTCCGTCGGTTCGCAGGTGGATAGGAACGCCCACGTCACGGAAGTAGTGGCGGAACTTGCTGATGGTGGCGGCAGACGTCATTACCGCACTTGATGACAACCGGCCAACCAGAGACGGTCGACGATAACCAGGAAGGACTCTCCTGACACACAGAAAAAGTCGGCCGACACAGACTCAAAGGGGCGGGTGGGGTTGTCGTCACTCTTGAAGGGTTCCTGTTGCTGGCTGGGTTGTAATACTTGGCAGGGCTCACACGCATGGACAACATTGGAGATGTCGGAGTCGATGCCGGGCCAGAACACAGTCTGTCGTGCACGTCGTTTGGTGGCCTCAGCTCCACGGTGACTGTCGTGAAGGCGAGCCGAGACGTGGGGACGTGAGGCATCAGGGACAACTACACGTGCTCCGTACAGAATAAGGTCCCCGTCGCAGTAGAGTTCATCGCGGAGTTTCCAATACGGGAGCAGGGTGTTGTGAAGGTCGTAGCGGTTGCTAGGAAATCCATTCCTCACACACTCGACGAGTCGGACATAGGAAGGGTCATCTCGGGCCGCTGTTCGAAGGTCCTCCATTGCCTTTTCGTCATCTGGTGACAGGTCCGAACGAAGGGATTGGACGGCGTGCAGGGTGACCACAGTCCTGACGGAAAGAGGGAGGTCGGCGTCGAGCACATGGTCTTCTGGAGTAGGACGGCTGACAGGAGAGCGGGATAAGGCATCAGGGATGCAGAGCTCCTTACCAGCACGCCACACTGCTGTGTAGATGTACGCCGAGAGCTTCTCCTTCAGACGCTGGAGGCGAGGGTTCTCAACGGCGTCCAGCGTGTAGTGGTCGAGGATCGGGACAAGCGGGCGATGGTCGGTCACTAGGTGAAATTGTTGCTGGCCTATGAGGTAAAACCTGCACTTGGACATCGCCCAAACCACAGCCAACAGTTCCAACTCAATAGTGGCGTAGCACATCTCGGTGTCAGAGAGGAAACGCGAGCCACACTGGACGAACCGGAACTGCCCTCCACCATGATCCTGCAATAGGGCGTATCCCACGCCGTACAAGCGTGAGGCATCTGTCTGCAGAACCGTCGGTAAGGCTGGGTCAAACGTGGCGAGGACAGCTGGACTAGACAGGGCCTGTTTCACTTGCTGGAAGGCCTTGTCGTGGTCGGGGGTCCACAGGAATGTCCTCTTGGGGCTCATCAGGGGGCGAAGTGGTTGAGCGACTGCGGGGATGTCCGGTGAAAACTCTGCTAACTGGTTGACGAGACCGATGAAGGACATCAAGTCGGTGAGGTTAGCAGGGGTGGGGAAATCCGTGATGGCGCGGACCTTCTCCGGGTCAGCTGCAATACCATTCCCTGAGAGGGTCTACCCACAAACGTCCACTGAAGAGCTGGCCAGAACAAACTTGTCGGCATTTAGGGTGATGCCGTGCTTCCGGCACCTGTTGAGTACCTCGTAGATACGGCAGAGGTGATCCATGTAATCCTCATCATACACCAGTATGTCGTCGACCACTTTCACGCAGTTTGCCAGACCTTGTAGAGCCATATCACCTCGAAGGCAGAAAGCATCTCCTGTAGCGGCGAATCCCATGGGGCCACGGCAATAACTGTAACGTCCATGCAGGGTGATGAAAGTTGTAAGTGGTCGGTCTTCTTCGGCAAGCTCTATCTGCCAGTATCCACACAGGGCGTCCATCGTCGTGAAGAAGCGCGCCTTTGGGTTCACACTACGTATAGCTGCAAAGGGTGTGGGAGAAGGGTGCGCAGACGAAACACCTGGCTGTTGAGCTTGGAGAGCTCAGTGGTGATCCGAACACCACCTTTGGGCTTTGCGACGACTACCATAGGGTGACACCCTGGAGACGGGTCATCGCCGGCTGGTGCAATAATTTCTTGGGCGACCATGGAGTCCAGCTCGTTTTTGACCGCATTGCGAAAGGCCAGGGGGACCAGTCGAGGGGTGTAAATAATAATAATAATCATAATAATAAAAATAATAATTAGCAGTTTATTGAAAGAGCATGGCAGCCGGAAGGCTGAAAATATACAATTACATAATCGGGGAATGATTCTCTTGATTTACAAATGATGTACAAGTAACATAAGTAATACAAATATGATATATAATAATTAGGTGTTGATAATTTTTACAATGGTTGGGACTGGGCTGTTCTTGTTGCAATCAGTTCGTGCTCATATGGGCTGGATGCGGTTGGGCAGGTGTGTGGCCACGTGGCCCGGACAGTAGCTTGGGGCAATGCAGGTGTGCTCCATCCTTCAGGTTAGGTCAGGTGAAGCCGTGAGGTCAGGTAGGTTAGGTCAGATCCAGCCACAATCAGTATTGCTGTGATTTTGTGCTTTTCCTTTGAGTTGAAATTGCCACTTTTTTATATCACTTGTGGGTTGATCGTCAATCTTTGCACTGTACTGTTGGTGTGAGGATGTTGATAAATCCAGATGGGAAGGCGGAGGTGGGGGAGGGGACGGCCCGACAGACCAGGCTGGCAGCTGTCTCCATGATCAAGAGACCACGGCCGCGTTAGCGGGCAGCGCCGACTACACACGTCCTTACCCTATGAAGGCTGAGCGAAGGGCTTCGCGTCGTCCCTCAGGTGGATCCTCATCGGGAGGCCTACCATCTTCTTGAGAGGCTTGGATTCCAGAGCGGACTTGGTCACCAGAACGTCGCTGAATTCCTTCAGGAAGTACTTCCGAGCATCCGAAGGAGAGATGTCACTGGCAAGAGGCAGGTGTAGGGCGACAGCAGGGTAGTTGCTGCTCCCTTCGTGCACCCTGTTGACGTGTTTGACCTCGAGAATAGGTTTTGGGAAGTCCTGGGAGATGATGGCCAACTCTTGACAATGTCTGTAGGACAGCAAAGGAGTCGGGACACCGTTATGCACATCAATCCAGGCTTGACACGACCTGTTGCCAAGGTGACTTGTGCTTAGAGTGAACCTAGGGCCGGGGTCAACTGTGAACCATCTGCTATAAAGCAGAGATCCTTGGGGGGCGGTCCTAGATCACTTGGAGAGAGCCCCAAACATTGCAAATGCTGGGGACCGATGACTGTAGCATCAGCGCCGGTGTCGGGCAACATCTGAAGACGGGATGACACTGCCGTAGGTCACGATGACGCTGATGTCCTTGGGAACTTTGGTCCTGGGACGCGAAGGGGAGCACACCTTCCTAATATGGCTCGAGCGTTGTCCAGGGTCGTCATGCTTCTGATTGGAAGACTGTGGGCGGCCCTCACTGGTGGAAGGGCACTGAAGCTTCTGCCGACGCTGTCCCTTAGGTTTGTTGGTAGGGCAACACTTGTCGTAGTAGCCCAGACGACCGCACACATTGCACTGGACGTGTTTGGCTGGGCACCGTACTGTGAGTGACCAGTGGTCCTTACGGTCACAACTGTTACAGGTAGACTCAGCAGCTGGACACACCTGTGTTCCGTGCTGCTTACCACAGTTGTTACAAAAGGAACCGGGCGTGGGCGTGGTGGGCGAAGGCGTTGGAGTAGACTTCTTGTCCTTCTTGTACCGGGACACAGCGCGTACAGCTGTAGGGGGAGCTCGGATGGCAGAGGTGGCACACCTGGCAGCCTCATAGGAGCGACATATTGTCAACACATCCTTAAGAGAAGAGGAAGAGTCGAGGGAGGTGAGGCGTTGGACAAGCTCCTCGTCCTTAACACCCATCAGGATCACCTGCTTCAACTGGGTCTCCTCGCACTGCTGGTGGTTACCTGGGCATATATCTACCTCTTCCGCGGCTCTCTTGAGTCGTACATAAAAGGCATCAAAAGTCTCGCCCTCCATCTGTCTGCAGCTAAACAATTCCCTCCTGTGGAGAGCTTCATTCCGCTGCCCTTTGATGTGCCGTTGTAGAATAACCAGTACCTCCTCTACAGACAACGAAGAGGTCAGAGGTACCTGCAACGTATGTTCTAAGACACGCTGAGTTTCCAAGGACAGGCACATACACAGCTGAATAAGTTGTTTAGGCTGTGACAAGCTCTGGAGATCCACCATTGTAGCATAATCAGTCCACCGCCGCCGCCATTCATGAAGTCTGGAAATTCACGTCAGGCTTCAAGATGGATGGTGTTTGAGCGGCCGCTTTAGGTGGGGCTGGAGGGCGTGAAGAATGCGTTGATGAGGTATCTGAACCAGTCGATACCGAGGCAGTGTTAGAGCCAGGGGCTTGGTTAACAGTGAGGCGAGATATCGTCCAATCTCCGTTGGTGGTCTCTCTCTGCCTCAGCTTGCCTTCTTTCTTCATTCTCCACAAGTCTTCTAGCTTCGTCCTCGCGCCTTTCATCCCTCATAAACTTCATTAAAGCAATTATCTCTGAAGACAATGCAGAAGATCGAGGTGGAGGTCTGGGCGATGTGGTGGGAGGAACTGGAGCGTCCTTTTCAGCCTGGTCATCCATCTCTGCAGAGCTGTCATCCGACTGACTCATCCAGGCGTTGGCTCCACGACTGTGTAAGGCACGAGACATAATTACTTAATCTGTGTATTATGTCTTAAATCAGTGTTGACCGGTCAACCCGTCGTATCAACAAGATCTGAGACAAAAAAATTAATTAAATGCACAGATAAGTAGATTATATATATAAAATATATATAAAGGAATGGCTGCAGTCAGTGTGTCCGTACGTGTGTGTGTATGTGTGCTCGCCTCGGGCAGTGTCTCGCTGGGAGGGAGAGGCGGTTACCCTCTAGGCA
Source organism: Homarus gammarus (assembly GCA_958450375.1). NCBI lineage: Eukaryota > Metazoa > Arthropoda > Malacostraca > Decapoda > Nephropidae > Homarus > Homarus gammarus. Next base: position 18,310 of record CAUDMG010002799.1, read on the forward strand.
CGGCCGGAGGAGGCGGCACTGAACTCTTCTCCTCACAAATGCCCTGAACATGCCTTCCACCTTGGGAATCCTTTAGAACAAGGTCACACAGTTATGGCACTAAAGACACAATCCACTTATACACTACTTCACAGGAACTTGCTGTCACTGACACTGCTCAAAGTTGCTATAAATTCATGGAGGAGCGGCCATTAGCGGTTGACGACAGAACAGGGGTCCATAAGCCGGTCTTGCCACAAACTTTACACTTCACTTGTATAATGATCCAGTTAATTAACACACTGAGCCATGTATATGTTCTGGGTATCAAGTTCTATCTACAGGAGCGAACACAAATACCTGTAGAGTTTTCGTAGGTTCTATTTACTGGACAAACAGAGATACACAAGCGAGGCGGCTCTCCTTTCTCTGTCTGGGGGGGTCAACTAGCCTTTCAGGCGACATGTGGCAAGTGATACATTAGCAGCTTCCATATGTCGCCAGGCACATTAATTAAGCGTGTAGGACATGGTAAATACATTGCCACACGCTGCTAGCTAGGCTGAATAAATAATGTATATAAATGGAGCACATACATAATATACATACAGCATACATAATATACATACAATATGCTTTTTTTTTTTTACGGGGATTAGCCCACCCGGGCACAGGTCATTGACCCACAACGGGGCCTGGAGGGGAAAAAAATAGGAATAAAAATAAATTAAAAAAGGAAAAGAAAAGAGTTAATCTACACCACGAAGATGCCGGAAAACCAGCTTTTTGAAGTGAGACATTGTATGAGTATGGAAACACAGAAGAAGGCAGAGAATTCCAGTTTGGCTGTGTGAGGAAAGAAGGATGTACTATAACGGGCTATTTTAGTGTGACCGACATCCATGGAGAGAGAAACGGTGGGCACCACGGGCAAGACGAGTGTTACGAGCCCACGGCTGTCGGCGGTACACAGGATGCCAAATCCACCGAACATTGCTCATTAAAGTACCTGTTAATTATACTCCTTGCAAAGGGCCACACAACTTTGACAAATCAAACAAATGAATTTCTTTGCACTGGCTTAGACAGAGAAATAGTTATAGGTCCATATTTCCTTAAACTTTCTGTTTTCGTCCTCAAGTTTTCTCTTCCGTGATGTATTTTTTCCAGTTGACTTACTCGCCATTGTGAGGGGTGAAAAAATATTCACTAATGCTCCAATAATGGTAATTTCTTCAATCGCGTGCCAGGTGATATTGCCTCAGCCAATCAATCAATCACCTCAATCGAGTCCCAGCCAAAGCTGTTGGAGTTCGTCGTATGTACCGCAGGCCTTCCATGAGCAAGGATCCGTGTTCCTTAATCAAGACCCAATTTTACCATAAATCCCTACATTTTACCCAAGCAGTTTAGTCTTTAATTACCATCAGCGTTTAATGTAACAAAAAGCCACCATATTCTACTCAGGATACGGTGGCTTTTGGTTATATTATATTGGTTATATATTTTGGTTATATTAGACCCCGGGCGGCGATGTCAGCTGTGGATTTTTACGCCAGACGGAATAAAACCGACTATAGGCTACAATGATAACATGGGGGAAAGTAGCAGTGTTCAAATGTTGCGACAGGAAACTTCCGACGGTTCATCACCGAGTGTACTTTTTCATGCTGTATGCTATGATTCAGAATAAAAATAGTTGTTCTATGTGTAGATTAAGGTTGGATTAAGCCCTGTCCACATAAGCATGCACCACTGAGTTCTAAAGTACAGTTGGCCACAGGAATAAGTATACACACTGTAGCTGTAAGGTCCAAAAATGGTCTGGTAACGTTAAAACTGCGCATCCAGACGAATGATGAAACTCAGCTCCACCACCTGTTATCTCTTACTATTTTGTTTCCTCTTCTTTGTTCTTCTAATTACTCCTCTCCCTTCCTTTACTAATCCACACATCAGAAAAAAAAAGGGGGCAAGAGAAAAAGTGGGGGAGGAGGAGGGAGCTGTACGATAACTGCAATCTCATTCGGCAACAAGTTTACTACCATTGGATGCAATATATTACTTGTAATATAAACACAAGACACAAGAAAAAAACATTCACAACAAATGCATTTATAACATATGGGAATAAAACATAAATCACAGGTAATTTTGTCTGTTCTATTCAGGACTGTGATACCAGATATTTTGTCTCAAACACGAACCGAGGTGAATACTTATTCTTGTGGCCGACTGTACACTCTCAACAAAATGTATCTCCTCGACTGCGAAGTCACACAAAGCCTCCGAAACAGAACTCAAATCTCCCAAGAAACACACACAGCACCAGCGGCCACTCTAACCCGAAAGGCCCAAACAGACCACATTCACCACCTACTCCGGGTCATCACACGATACCCACCACCCAGATAGCTTAGAAAGTATCCTCTCCCAGCAATTGCGGACCCCAGTTCGGGGGGCGCGCCACTCCGAAACTGACCACGTCCAAGAGTGGGGGCTGGTGGTAAGCGTCCACTGATCGTGGGTCCGCTCACACTTGCAACCTGCAGTATCCTTCCATCTGCAGGTGGGACCACCTCCAATCCCAATCCGGTCTGGCTGCTCCTGGAGCTCCAGCCGGAACCACCAAACGGGCCGCCTATAGGCAAAGGCCTGTGTCAGACTACGGTCCGACAATCTCAACAACAACAACTCCATTCGCCAGCCAGCCTTCGCCGTGAACGGACCTCTCTTCTGACCCTTCACTGATAAAGCCTGCCAGCCTGTCTCTAACCGTTGACGACCCGAACGAAAACGACCACCTCACCACCATTACTCACACAACCGAGAAGCTCGTTCCAGACAACGCCCTCTCTCTGCCTCCCCACTGATCAGGGGTGACTCCTGATCAGAGGCGGCCCTGATTGGGAGATCTGTAACGGCTTTCTGCAGTGGACTTGGGCCGCGATCCCACTGGTGTCACTTGCACCATTGGATGTTTTTCCTTGATCTTCCTTCTTTTTCGCTCTGGCCTGGGGACCTGCACCCTAGAGGTGTATTCGTCCTTGGGTCCCCCCTGTAACTGTTCACCTCCACTGTAGGAGATTGTGAACACGAAAGGGGGTAGGAGCAGAACCCACCCCTCCCCCGAGCCTTCCTGGGAAACCGTGATCGTGCGGGTCCACCTAGGAAGGGGGTCGCAATCCTTAATCCTCCACCCCTCCCCTGAATAGGTACACTTTAAGCTCACGCCTATAAGCGAGCAATTACCACAATAGGGATATAGGTTCCCCTAACAGGGCTCCTGGGTGAGTGACACAGGAACCACTCCACGACCACTCGACCAGCAAGTGGCGGTGGGGAGTGCTGTAATTCCTGTGTTTAGGTTGCTCGCCCGGAATAGGTAGGGTGCCTGTAAAAACCACAACAAGACTGATGCCATGGAGAACGACCAAAGCAAATGACTAGGACAACTGGAAACAGGATACGGGTACGCTCCCTCTTGGGGGGCGTATCCGAAAAGCGCAAGGAGGAACTGGGCATACTACTGTGTGCCCAGCTAAACATCAAATTCGCCGCATTGATAGAAACAAAGGACTCCTACATAGTCCTGTGCCTGGAAGAAAAGGATGTAGGCAATATGCTCTCTGCCGACTCGACAGAGAAATTAAAAGAAAGAGGATTCGAAATAGTAATACCACCACAACTACGTGCAAAAAAATCCGTAGTAATTAAAAGGGTAGATAAAAATATGCTGAAACAAACACCAAGCTATATTGCTAACAATATAGAAGAGAAGAACCCATGGGCTAGAGTTGAGGAGGTGGTGCTAATGCCTGGTGGTCCCACCATGATAAAGGTCAGGTTTGGAGAGATCTCCATGGCACAAAAAGCCCTAGAGAGTGGCCTCTGTATCTCCCACTACCATCTGACAAAACAACAAATTGAGCAGGAGGAATTTTATGCAATAACACCGCGTTGGAACTGTTATAAATACAATCATCTAGCCATAAACTGTCCACTAAAAGATAAGAAGTTCTGCTCCGAATGTGCAGCAGAGGGCCAAACATTCAGAGAATGCAGCAATAAAGATAACCCCAAATGCCTGAACTGCAATGGGGACCACCGAACACTAGCAGCACGCTGTCCCATAAGGAAAGAAATAATTAGAAATCTGAGAGAAAAAGAAAAGACAAATAAGAAGATTGAAACAAACCCTAACAAGACATATGCAGCAATTGCAAAGCTGCAAGATACCACCTCCAAAGTCCTGAAGAAAGCTAAAGAAAATCCCCTCATGCAACCGACATACCTCAATCTGAGTGAAGGATTACCTTTCACAATTCTAACCAGTATTATACATGCACACATCAACAACATAGCAAAACCAGGAACCTTCGGAAAAACGATCAGGGAAATGCTTGCTGCAAACAATCTGCCGGAGGTGAAATTTCCAGACGACGCCCCCTCAACAGAAATATTTAAAATTGTCACCGAGTAGCCTGGGAGTAACCAAACCACAGGAGCACATAACCAAACTAGGCACAGAAGAAAACGTCATGGAAATAGACCCTATCACCCAAGCAGTCACACCACACCGCAAATCATCAGATTCCACAACTCAGCAAACAGAGAAACCACAACCTGCAAAAGCTGACCCAACCAAAGCGAAATCAAGAAAAGAATCCCACTCTGGCCATCGTGCCCCCCCATCGTCACCAAGCGATGTGCAGCCAGCAGACCTAGGCAATGAGATCGGCATCCGCTTCTACTCAGTCAACACACCACCTACAATAACAAATGACAGACTTCTGCAGGAAATCAAGGAAGGCACAGTAAAATTCACCTACGAAGATGATAGGGTAGAAGAATCCTATATAGACCAATTGATAAATGCAGGACTTATAAACACCAAATACAATAGAATTGAAAGAGTAGATATAACTAAATTTAAGAAAATCAGAACGGGATTGAAGGAGGAAAGGAGTAGACACTCGCTAGGAGATACACGAGCCAGCAAACACCCTGCACCAAGTTCTCGGGATCCACGACTACTCAAAACAAATTATTAAAGATAATTCAGCACCACGTCCTTGCCTGGAATCTGACGAGGAAATCAGAACTCACCAACATATACAGCACAATAGACCCAGACATAATCCTTATCAACGCACATGGTCGGAAAAAAGTGACAAAATCAAGATCTTTAACTACCATGTACATCAAATGAACATACACGACGAACCACATGACGGCATAGCAATAGCTATAAAACGCAACATACAATACAAAATCATTGACAACTTTCAAAGTAACTTTCTTGCAGCCGAAGTAAATACAACAAGAGGCCCAATAACTATCGGAACTTCATATTTAACATTCAGAAGGCCAATATTCCCTACAGGGGACATTTTAAAACTAATGAGGCAAAACAATCCACCATACTTCATAGGAGACCTCAATGCTAAACACAACCTTAGGAAACAATATTAGAAACCCAGGAGGAAAAATCCTCCATGCTCTCATCGAACACGGGACAATAACACACCTCGGGCCCGACTTCGCAACTTACGTATCAGCCGGTAACTCTGGGAAACCAGACATTGTTTTAACCAATAGGCATCACCATCTAAACGTACATCTAAAAGCTGGACCCACAACAACCAGTGATCATCTACCCATAATAGCAACTTTATCCACATCCCCGATACAAATTCCATCAATCCCAAGATTTTCACTCAATAGAGCAAATTGGGAAAAATTTAAATCGGATCTTAGTAACAACGAACCAACACTCCTACACAACAAAGACACAACAGAGATTGACAAATCACTGGATACATGGTACAATGAAGTAATAACAGCAATGAAAAACAACATACCGTACATTACCACATGCACAATTAACATATGAAGAGAAAATGATCCAAACTAGATTCACCAATCTATATGAATACACAAAAACACACGGGTGGAGCAATGACAACAGAATATTATACAGGAATCTAAGAGAAGAACTGAAAGACATAAGCAAGAACAAACACAATGAAACATGGAACAAGCTGATCCATGATACACAAGCAGACTACAGAAATCCAAAAGCATTCTGGAAAAAAATAATAAACCTAATGGGAACTAATTCGGAAGAAACTAGCTACATAAAGGACAAAAACGGTAGAAAGGCAACAGAACCACACGATAAAGAACCAATATTTAGAGAATACTGGAAAGACATATTCAGAATCAACGACGAAGACAATAGAAGCTTCTGCCAAGACACAGAACAGGCAACTAGAACATATTTGAGCCAGAACACAAAGAAATGGAAACCTACCAGGAAAATCAACCTCAATTCATGAAACATCAATAACCCAATAATTGCTCCATTAACTCAAAATGATATTGTAAAAACAATAGCAAGCTTCAAGAATAAAGCACCTGGCATGAGCCAAATTAATAAATTCGTACTGCAAAACATTCCTCAGTCTGTGATCGAACAGCTTAAAAATATATACAATGCCTCACTTGCAACTGGCTTCTTCCCTACCAAATTTAAAATAGCCAAAATCAGACTCATCCCGAAAGCAGGAAAGAACCATACTCAAGCAGAAAACTACAGACCTATCTCACTCCTGGAAACACCCGGTAAAATATTGGAAAAAATAGTCAACCACAGACTCAGAAATTTTCTAGACCAAGAAAACAAATATAACCCGACACAGCAAGGCTTTCGAAAAAATCGAGGAACCAACACAGCAATAGCACTAATATACGAATCAATTGCAAATGCTGCAAGCAACAGAGACCAATGCAATATAATTCTAAGAGATGTGTCAAAAGCATTTGATAAAGTCTGGCATGAAGGACTGAAGTTGAAAATAATCAAATTGGACATGCCTACCAATATCACAACACTACTATGCAATTTCTTAGACAACAGAAAGGCCAAATTAATCATCGACAACCATCTAGGACAAACTTTCAACCTTCATAGTGGAGTTCCCCAGGGCAGTAATATATCGCCGACATTATACACTGTATACACAGCAGACCTGCCGCAACCACGGCAATCAGAATATATAGCATACGCAGATGATGTCACACAGATAGTCAGGTACCCAGGGAAATCCAAACAAATGATGGCCATTAGAACAAGCAGAGAAATAGAGATAATAAATAACTATGAACGAAAATGGAAGATAAAAACCAATGTCCAAAAACTCAAAATAATCCACATCGCAAAAACAAACCCCTACCCTATTATTGTCAACAACCAACAAATACCATATACTGCCAACGGAAAAATATTAGGACTCAAGATAACCAGAAACGGAATAATCCCCCCACGTCAATGAAAGAATAGTTTTGGCAAAATCACAACTTACAAAGCTCAGAAAATTCCGCCAATTAAACACCAACACGCAATTGCACCTATACAAAGCACTGATCAGACCACACTTAGAATACCCTCCGATACCTCTGAGCACAATCGCAAGAACAAATCAACTTAAATTTCAAGCAGTGCAAAATATAGCCCTCAGAAGAGCGGCAAAACACCAACCACCATACACACAAACAGCACAAGACATACACACAGAACACGGCATAGACCCACTCAACATCAGAATACACACCCAAGCAAATGCAATATGGGAAAAAATCCAGCAAGAACAGGATCCCATACTAAACCAACTAATTGAGGAAAACAACAACACATCGCACAGATGGTGGCCTAGAAGCAGGAAAAATGATAACGAAGAACCAGAGCCTCTATATACACAATAACAATAAAATAACAATAAAAAATAACAATAAATAAGAACCAAAAGATGGGCACAACTCTCCAGTCACACAAGGACCTGGAGGGACCCCACAAATAAACAAAGACCTAAATAGTTCACAAACACCCACAATAAAAAACTAAAAACGAAAAAGATGGGGATCATCCCTCCAGTGCCACAAGGACCTGGAGGGACCAACCCCCCCCCCCCCCCCATCATAATATGCCCCAAGGAAACATCAAATAGAACAACTAAGCTTAGCTTGGCTGAGACCGGCCTTCCCGAACCGCATGAGTCCTCTAATGCAGCACTGTTGACGGAAGACAAAAAACCCCGTCTCCGCAAGGTGGATAGCCCACCTGCTGTTAACCTCCTCCTCTATTTCCCACTTCTGAACTTTATCTTGTACTGTACCCTTCTTGCACCCTCAGAGCAAATGCTCTCTTCTCTCCGTATCACCGACCTACCGACCGACCATGCTTCCGAACCAACAAGACCTCTCAACAAGCTCTACTGCTGGACCCGGAACTGTGAAGACTGCCCTCTCTCTGCTGCCATTGTTGGCCAACTTACCTGACCGGACCATCCACCACTGACATCTTCGACAACATCTCACGAGCGTTTTCGGTTTATCGAGCATGAGCTTCCCCTCCCCACTGGTGGTGTGAGTAACCCACACTCCAGCTGGAGAGCAGCTATAGCGCGATAAACCCTACGTGGTTTGAGCTCTTTTCCTTCTACTGCTATTTTTCCCCTTTTTCGCTCTGGCCCAGGGATCTGCAGCCTCAAAGTGTATTCGTCCTGCGGTCCCCCCTGTAACTGTTCACCTCCCTCCCAGGAGATTGTGAACACGAAAGGGGGTTGGAGCAAGACCCCATCCCAGCCGAGTCTTTCCAGGGAAAACCGTGATAATGCGGGTCCACCTGGAAAGAAGGTAGAAATCCTCATCCTTACCCAATAGGTACACTTAGCTCACGTCAATAAGTGAGCAGTCACATACACTAGGAAGTAGGTTTCCCCAAAAGGGGCTCTGGGAGAGCTCAGGAACCACTCTACGACTACCCGGCCATCACGTGCCTGTGGGGAGTGTTGAAATTCTTCTGCTACTTACTCAACCGGAATAGGCTCTGAACAAAAAAAAAAAAAAAAACACACACACACACACCCTCCTAACCTCGAACCCCGCCTAAACCACCAACCCGACGACCCGAACCACGACAGGCTCCGCACAGAGAAAGCGGACCAGCTGCGGGCCTTCTACGAAGCCCTGAAAAGCAAGAACAACGTCATCCACACCACTGTTACCGCCCCCAACAACTCCACCACCACTGTTACCGCCACTAAGGACGACAACTGGACGAAGGTTGAAAACAAAAAACGCCGACGTGCTTTTTCGGGACACGAATGCCGTCAAGCAGCCCAAAAGGCACCCATCACCACCACCAGCTCACCCCCAACGACACTGCCAAAATTCCGGATCTCGAAAACAGACACGAAAATGACATCTGCCGCCATCACAGAGATGAAGAAACTAAATCCACTGGCCAAGTTCTCAGTGTGGCCCAACCTTAAGGGGGGAGAGGATTATTTACCCCAAAGACAAGGACTCTGCCACCACCCTCGACACTTACCTGAAAAACACCACCACTGTTGCATCAACCAAGCTGGACCCCGCCCAGAAACTGATGAAGTCGGTTGTCCTCCGGTACCCAAAGGAGCTACCCCTCGAACCCCTGGAGAACCACCCGAAGATCCTAAAAGCCGAAAGATGCTCTCCCCCGTCCGACAAGACAGCCACCACAAAACAAGTGCTCATAACGCACTACGGTCCACTCCCCAGAACCATAGACCTCAAAACCTGGGGGATCTACGAAGTGAGGCCCTTCGTCCTGGAGCCCCTGCGGTGCTTCAGATGCCAGAAATACGGGCACCATCAGACGAGGTGTACGTACAAGGAAATCTGCGCAGTCTGCGTGCAGAAGCACGGCACACACTCCTGCCTCACCAAGTTGAAAAATGGGGAAAAAATTGCCCCCAAGTGTGCCAACTGCGGAGGCAAACACCACGCCTGGAACCCTGGATGCTCCGAGAGGACAAAGAGGGTCCAGGCAAACCGACCAGCAGCAAGACCGGCCCCCACCGCCTGCACACCAGCCCCACCAAGTACCTTCGTGTGGGGAACCCAAAGGCAAAAACAACAAAGCCAACCTCCTCAGCCGGTCAACACCCAAAGTGCAGCCCAGTTTCCTGGCCTCACTACGGCCACACCTCAGCCACCCAAGCAGCAGAAAACGACAACTACGAAAAAAGACAAAACAAGCACACACCAAGGCACCAGAAGGAATGATACACGTATCAGACCTAGCCAAGGTACTGACAACCTTCGCGGAGGGCCTTGCTGGACTACTGGGCCACAAGATCCACCCCACACAGCTCCAAATACTTATGGGGAGCGTCCTCGGGCAAGTCGCCACAGCTCCAGCCACCTCAGTGGACGAAGCCACGCCGGTCCCCACACGAGTGACAGCCGAGGTACACTCTACACCGAAAAAGGCCACCAGAGAACCAAAGATACCGACAGCTCCCAGAAAGAAATTGGACATTTCAGCTCCCCTGAACTGAACCACGGCCCAGAGGGCAAAAACCACCACAGTACAAGAAGATATGAGGAGACAACGGCGTCTGCGACAGGCCAGACTCCAGATGATCGAAGAGGCCTGCAATAGTAAAGATGACACCGATAAACCCTTCAACCAGTAAGAACTCCAGAAGTCGATAAAACGAAGCAAGGACACAGCACCAGGGGCCGACAGGATAACCTACTCCATGCTTTCCCATGCTGGAGAAGCCGGGCAAGAGGCTTTGCTACAAGTCATCAATGCTTCGTGGACAGCACAAAGACTTCCACCGGAATGGAAGAATTCAGATATACAGCCCATTCCGAAGTCCAGAGAACCAGACAAACGGAGACCCATCTCCCTTCTCAGCTGCACAGCGAAGACGGGAGAAAGAATGGCTCTCAACAGACTCACGTGGAAAGTAGGCAGCCCACACCCTCACATTTTTGCGTACACCGAGAACACCGGCACAGGCAACAACATCGCCGAGATACTCAGCACAGTGGACAATAAACCAGCTTTGGTTTTCCTCGACTTGGAGAAGGTCTTCGAACTAGCAAATCCACTGGTCATTATAGAGACGCTCGCTCATAAAGGCGTCAAAGGAAGGTTACTGGGGTGGGTCCAGAATTACCTCACCTCACACAGAGAGAAGCAAGAGTACGCTTTCAGGGAGCAACCTCAAACTACAGGGTCCATGAAAACGGAACCCCACAAGGAGGCGTCCTCAGTCCAACGCTGTTCAATGTCCTGATGGAAAATCTAGTCAGACTTCCTTTCAGACAAACTCCTCTGCTATGCAGACGACTTACAGCTCATAGTAAGAGGAGCAAACAGACTAGCCAACACGCACTCCAACTTATAGAAGAGGAGTGCAACAGACTTGGACTCAAGATAAATCCAGCCAAGTCGAAAGCGATGGCCATCTGCACAGACACACCAGACATAATGCTCTCCATACAAAACATGCCGGTAGTCTGGACTAACACCCACCAGTGTCTTGGAATCTGGTTCGACCAGAAACTCACTTTCAAGCCGCAACTCGAGTATCTCAGGCACAGGACGAAGAGCAGACACATAATAATGAGGTCGCTCACCAGCACAACCGCGGGAGCGAACATACACGTGCTCAAGGCCTACTGCACGGCTGCCCTCAGATCGCTGGTAGATTACAGTGCTCCAGCACTCATTGGACTGAGAGAAGACCAGATAGCTAAGCTAGAAGTTATCCAAAATAATGCTCTCAGGACCATGCTTGGAGCACCCATGTGAACCAGAATTTACAATTTGTAAATGGAAACTGAACTACCACCCCTGACAGTACGAGTCAAGCAGGCGACAGCCGGTCTCCTCGCCAAAATCTGTAGATCAGATAAGCCCACAGCTGCCAAAACGCGAATCAGTGCCTCCCTCCACCTCGACCACAGAGTACGAGGGGCCACCTGGTCGCACGAGGCAAGCGAGGTCATCCGACACCTGCAAGCAGAAACACTCGTCAAGAAAAACCAAGACATACGAGACAATGATTACGTAGTTCCTCCACCATGGAGCCCTCCACCAGCCACATTCACAATTACCGAACTAGGTGATAGAAAAGCCAACCTCCAAAAGGAGGACCTCAAAAGAATAACTCTGGAAGCCATAGCCACCGAGACACCGGCTGATGCAGCATCATACTTCATAGACGGCTCGGTGGACCCAAAACATCATACATCCGGAGCTGCCTTCTACACCCAAGGTCAGACCCTCCTATGGAGACTTTCTAATGACTGCTCCACCCTTCAAACAGAGTTGGTAGCGATCTCAAAGGCCCTACAACACGCTGCAACACAAGACAACAAGTCCATCAAAATTCACACGGACTCGAAAACGGCCATGCAGGCGCTGCAACACAGTCAACCAAGAGACAACGTCCACATCATAACCTCGATCCTCACACAGCTACAGGACTTCCAAAGACAAAATCCCCGAGCCGTCTTACACTGGATTCCCAGTCATGTAGGGATTGGGGGAAACGACGTGGCAGACGAAGCAGCCAAGGCAGCCACACGCTCTAGAAGCGTACACATTCAAGTTCCAGCAAGCGTGCAACAGACCAAGAATCACCTCAGAAAGACTACCATGCTCCACATCCAAAAGAGCTTCATTCACGCATTCAACGCTGGTTCTCAATCAGCCAAATGGTATCTGGCGGCTACAAAAGGGGAACCACCTTTCGCGGACAAGAAAACACCAAGACGAACCCAAGTTAGCCTTCATCGACTACGACTAGGGTAAAGTGCACTTGGCAGACGATCGGAAATGTCGTCAGGGAATGCACCTTCTGTCAGGAGCCAGCGGCCAACCCACTGGAACGCTAAATCCTCGACTGCGAAGTCACACAAGGTCTCCGAAACAGAATTCGCAACTTCCAAGAACACACAACACCAGCGGCCACTCTAATCCGAAAGGCCCAAACAAACCACATTCACCACCTTCTACGGGTCATCACACGATACCCACCACCAAGATAGCTCAGGAAGTATCCTCCCCCAGCTAGTGTGGACCCAAGTTCGGGGGGCGCGCCACTCCGAAACTGACCACGTCCAAGAGTGGGGGTTGGTTGTAAGCGTTCACTGACCGAGGGTCCGCTTACACTTGCAACCTGCGGGTATCCATTCATATCTGCAGGTAGGCCAAGCTCCAATCCCAAATCCGGTCTGGCTGCTCCAGGAGCTCCAGTCGGAACCACCAAACGGGCCGCCTACGGTCCGACAATCTCTCAACACAACAACAACCGTGAAGAGGATTCTACTCGACGCTCTCAAACAGACAAGACCTCCTCTCAACAAGCTCACCATACAGCAACTCCCTAGCACTGCATTGTACATATAACATATTTTATAGAAAACGCCATTGTGAGTTTCCCCAATCACCTCCATCCTTAGTGCGAGATCTCCTACATAGCCTATGCTACACCAGAATTCTCTTCTTATTCTTATTAGTATTCATTCGTAAAATATGAACCATATAGTTTTCTCGTTCATTTCTATGGGTTTCTCGTAGATAAAAGTTAGATACTTGTATGTTGAGGAAAACATAATACTGAGATAAAATCAACATAACTGGCTCAGCGGCAACAGTGCTCCCGCGTAGACACGTTCACTAACTTCACTTTCCGTCCCACTTAGGACCTGCTGCTGAATGTGATCTCCAAACTGTTACAGTCAATTTGAAATTGTTATCACCATTCAGTCAAATGCAATGCAAAAATGGAAGACAAATATGCGTTTCAGTAAAACTGGTAAAAACTGTAAGTGTAAACTGAATGAAGATAGAGATTGTTCCCATTGCCTCAAGTCCCAGTTTCATTTCATATTAATTTTACATTTCAACAGTCCTGATTACAAAAGACACCAAGGGTCGCAACAGAGCAACTGGTGGTGCATCCCTGGTCTAAACCATTGGCTTAAACCAAACCACCCTGATGCTATGTGACACCACACTCGCCAATATATTTGTTTTATCCTCCATATGATAGTAATACCAAGCTAAAGCAAAAATGATAATTTAGGTCAAATTATTTGTTGAATGAAGAAAAAAATAAGCACATTGCACAAAATTCATAAATTATTCAATACCTGAAAAAATTTGTTGGTGACTAAAGGAAATTCGATGATAAAATAATAATGATACATATTCCTTAACCTAGTTATATTATCAAAGACATGATCATTCTCTATACTGTACTGCAAAATTTTCAATAGTAAGCATAAAATCAGGAATGTAAACTGAGCAGTTTTCAGCTAGTTTATAATGAAAATATACTACACTGTACAGTTCCTGATTAAATTATAAGATAAATGCAAGTCATTGGGCCAAAACTCAAGATTTTTTCCCCAATGAGCATGTCTGTTTTTCCACCCTGTTGTTGGCGTCTATTATACATGAGAGAACTGTAATACACACTGAAAAAGAACAGACAAAAATTTGTTTTCTTACCAGCATCCTGCACGTAGGTCAGACCGTCTATGATGGCTCGGAGTATGAGGTTGTCTTCTTTGCTTATCTTAAACAACAGGGCTAACACCGCGAAGCCGTCACTTTGTTCAGTAGCTGCCTGTGGAGTCTCGTATTTATTGTTGAAGTGGACCAAATGCAGCTCTCCCGGGTATCTGGTCACCGAAACAATATAAGTTAATCGCTAACGCGAGTGAACTAATACCTTAACTACACACTGAAAATAAGATTTCATAAGTAAATGAGCCAATTGCATGCCCCTAAATTAATATTAAACATGGGGTCTCCTTGCATGCGGTTCGGCCTGGAAAATAAACTCCTGCTTTCATTGGCTAACAAAAATTGCCGGAACACTTGGCAATATCTGGCACCTACTTCTGGGCCATAAACACGATTTATTTATATCTAATAACACTGCTCTTCATTACACATTATATCAGAATCACAAAATAGAGAAAAAATCCTTAAAATAAATCTAAGAAAATATGATAAATTCTAATCCCCTTCACCTAATGATCCACAAGTACTTACACGCCTAATACTGCCAAGTGACCAGGGAATTTCCTTTTAATGGCAAACACTCCTAACTACAATATATATTTAACGCATTCTTTCACAAAATAATGGTCCAAGTCGCATTTAAAAGACCGACTCTCATTGGTTACCGCCATCAACACACATAAAGAAGCAGTTCTTATTGATTTACACCTTGGCAAAGCATTAATTACTGAATGCAATGCAATAAGATATAATGCATTTATTTACTCCATGAATAAAGTCGTGGGACAGTCGCACGGAACCTACACTAGTGACCTCTGGCACGATGAAAATATTTTTAACTACAATAGGGGTTCATTACCAGCGTCTTATTACCAAGACCACATATGAAGGGCAGGGTGTTTCGATCCTGTCTCTTTGTATCCACAAAATAACTAGAGGACAGGCTTATGAATTTAAACTATATAGGTTTCATAAATATGTCACAAGGTACACACGATAAATTTTTCAAGCATATCGTGCCAAAATTAACCACGTGTTGCCATGATAAACATATGGGAAAAGTATACTACTGTAATTATTTGGAGGGCTTTCAAAACTAGAAACTTAGTGATCAATTAATCATATGATATAAAAAAACTCACCAGTGACACGCAACTTCCCATCATAGACAAACACAGCCCACCAATGCCACACCACACACAAACACAGCCCACCAATGCCACACCACAAACAGCCTACCAAAAACACACCACAGACAAACACAGCCCACCAGTAAGACACCACATACAAACACAACAAACTAATAACAAACCACAAACACAGCCTACCAATAACACACTACAGACAAACACAGCCCACCAATAACACACCACAAACAGCCTACCAATAACACTCCACAGATAAACGCAGCCCACCAGTAAAGCACCACAGGCAAACACAGCCCACCAATAAAACACCACAAACAGCCTACCAATAACACACCACAGACAAACACAGCCCACTCAGTAAGACACCAGACAAACAAAACCAACTAATAACACAACACAAACACAGCCCACCAATAACACACCACAGACAAACACAGCCCACCAATAACACACCACAGACAAACACAGCCCACCAATAACACACCACACACAAACACAGCCCACCAATAACACACCACACACAAACACAGCCCACCAATAACACACCACACACAAACACAGCCCACCAATAACACACCACACACAAACACAGCCCACCAATAACACACCACACACAAACACAGCCCACCAATAACACACCACACACAAACACAGCCCACCAATAACACACCACAGACAAACACAGCCCACCAGTAAGACACCACAGACAAACACAGCCCACCAGTAAGACACCACAGACAAACACAGCCCACCAATAACACACGACAGACAAACACAGCCCACCAATAACACACTACAGACAAACACAGCCCACCAGTAATACACCACAGACAAACACAGCCCACCAATAACACTCCACAGATAAACACAGCCCACCAATAACACTCCACAGACAAACACAGCCCACCAATAAGACACCACAGACAAACACAGCCCACCAATAACACACGACAGACAAACACAGCCCACCAATAACACTCCGCAGATAAACACAGCCCACCAATAACACTCCACAGACAAACACAGCCCACCAATAAGACACCACAGACAAACACAGCCCACCAATAACACACGACAGACAAACACAGCCCACCAATAACACTCCACAGATAAACACAGCCCACCAATAACACACCACACACAAACACAGCCCACCAATAACACACCACACACAAACACAGCCCACCAATAACACACCACACACAAACACAGCCCACCAATAACACACCACACACAAACACAGCCCACCAATAACACACCACACACAAACACAGCCCACCAATAACACACTACAGACAAACACAGCCCACCAATAACACACTACAGACAAACACAGCCCACCAATTACACACCACACACAAACACAGCCCACCAATAACACACTACAGACAAACACAGCCCACCAATAACACACTACAGACAAACACAGCCCACCAATAACACACCACAGGCAAACACAGCCCACCAATAACACACCACAGACAAACACAGCCCACCAATAACACACTACAGACAAACACAGCCCACCAATAACACACTACAGACAAACACAGCCCACCAATAACACACTACAGACAAACACAGCCCACCAATAACACACTACAGACAAACACAGCCCACCAATAACACACTACAGACAAACACAGCCCACCAATAACACACCACAGACAAACACAGCCCACCAATAACACACCACAGACAAACACAGCCCACCAATAACACACCACAGACAAACACAGCCCACCAATAACACACCACAGACAAACACAGCCCACCAGTAAGACACCACAGACAAACACAGCCCACCAGTAAGACACCATAGACAAACACAGCCCACCAGTAATACACCACAACACAGCCCACCTATAACACACCACAGACAAACACAGCCCACCAGTAAGACACCACAGACAAACACAGCCCACCAGTAAGACACCACAGACAAACACAGCCCACCAGTAAGACACCACAGACAAACACAGCCCACCAGTAAGACACCACAGACAAACACAGCCCACCAGTAAGACACCACAGACAAACACAGCCCACCAGTAATACATCACAACACAGCCCACCAGTAAGACACCACAGCCCATTACCTACCTGACACCGTTGATGGTATGCTCGGAGCCTTTCGTGTTCTTTCGTCCCCAGTGAAAGTGGTATTGTATTAAGCTGTACTCTCCTTGCAACCCTCCCCCAGTCACAGACGGTGAAGGTACTCCCTTCGACATTGTCACGAACACTTGAGCTGGAGTATAATTTTATATATTTATGTAGGTATATGTCAGCTACACACTATATTTAAATTCAATGTGAGTACACAACAACAGTATGATCTAAACCTTTCTATTTCTCCAAAACAATATATAGTATGCAGTACAGTATTCAGAAACTTAGAATCATTGCTTTTAAATAGTTATTAAAAGAAACCAATAATACTCTGTACTCTGATTATGTGGTTGTTTTGACTTTTTGCTGCAACAAAGATATCTATAATACATCACCTGTATTTCAACACGACAAGTATTTTGCAATAAACATCCTACAGTGAGACAGGTAACCTAACCTTTCCACCGTGTACTGCATACTGGGTTTACCTCCCAGAGAGAAAAGACAGCATAGAGTATGACAGGAGCGCTTAAACGTTTGTCCATGTATCCAGAATAGTAAGACAGGAATGACCGGATCACTGATGTGTGGAAGGAACCAGTATTTTTCGGTTTTTCGGTTTCATATAAAATAAGGAGAGGTGACTTCGGGACAAAAAAAAGTGCAGTAAAGTCAGAGGTATTAGAATGAAGACGACACGTTTTCGAAGACCTAGTTGGGTGAGAGAGTAATGGAGGCAATATGCCAATGGAGTGTCAGGAATTAATGGAAATGGAGAAAGAGGCTAAAAAAAAAGTGCGAGCTGAGGAGGGATGATAGTAAAGAAAACTGTACACGACTATCGTACATTGTCTTTTTGCATAGAAAAATATGTTGCGGTTTGATTGATTTTGAAAGTATTGAGGGTAACTGTGAACGCAATGTTTGACCATTATTTGGCAGAAGTGGGACTAATCGTGAAAGTGAGTAAAAGTTCTAAGGACTAAGATGTTTGCAGTGCTGAATAAGGAGAACAGAAAGAATTGATGAGTGCCATTTGCAAGTATAGAGTGATGAAAGAGTAAAGAGATACGAAGGATAAAAAACTGAATGAAGGCTTAGGAAAAGTAGATGAAAGACAGGTAAAGGTATTGTCATTATCACCGACCGTTTTCCACGCTTGTATATGTAATGTCTGGTTACTTGATGATCGCTAACCCACTTTTGCAAAGTGGGAATTGGGCAATTTAAGTAAGACTTCCAAGTGGCCTCTTAGCTGGCAAGGCAGGGTCGCTACTCCCTGAGGCAATTAGACTTACTACCACTTGCAAAACGTATCACAGGGAACCATCATAACCCCGACGACTAGCTAGCCTCGACGCCGCCTTAATCTGACGACTCAAATGGAGTCATTAAGTCCCAGTCGGCCGCACTCACGAACTCAAAATAATATTCTTCAGAAGAAATATTACTGGAGGGGAATGAATAAGGTTAGAAATCAAAGAAAACAAATGAAGATACAGTTGAAACGAAAATGAGATACATTGTGAAAGTTCAAGAGTGAATAAATTTTTCTGTTGAATGTACAGAATGTACAGGGGACAGAGCCTGGTTGAGCTCTAGCATAGCGAAACAATAGATGAAGAAGAATTTCTATACAGTATAACACCATGTAACACGATGTAATCCAGGAGACACTCTACCTAATATAATAATTTTCTTGACAGATTTGCATTGTTCAGGTGCCTTCAAGAAAGCACGACACGCACTAGGCTCAGCTATGCCAATACTGTTCTTGCGGCTCACTTTGTATCCTGTACTACTGTACAGTACATATTTCTGGCTAAATAAATTACTTAACACAAGGCAAAAACCAAAATCATCTATTAAATATCCGAGACTACTTCTCTCAAGCCAGAAATCACCTACCGGAATGACCGTTGTTTTTCAGGGTGGTCGTTTTGGGAATGTGATCGTAGTTTTCAAACAAAAATGGCTGGAGATTACTGCTGTATATGGCGCTTTGCCTTACAATGTTGATGGGAGATTGGAAACTTCCACCACACTTTGGGAAGAACACAGACCACTGCTTTGGTCCTGGAATATATAAAATACAGGTACAGGTAGCACTAATGTACAGTACATAATTGTGTGCATGTGTGTGGAAAGTGAGGGAGATATTGCTACCAGATAGAGAAAGTTAAATCAGCTGGAGAAAGAAATGTAACCTTGGAGACAGATGTAACAAGATATACATTAGCTATGAAGATAAATATGTAAATTAAGGAGACAAATATGTTTTGGAGATAGTTGTAACCTCTACTACGTGAAGAGGTGTATGAACCAAGAGGCATGTATCAATACAGGCGTAAGTAAATGTGATCAAGACACAGGTAACGAGATAACAGGCTTAGATAAGAGAAGACCAGAGACACAGGTAACGAGACAACAGGCTTAGATAAGAGAAGACCAGAGACACAGGTAACAAGATAACAGGCTTAGATAAGAGAAGACCAGAGACACAGGTAACGAGATAACAGGCTTAGATAAGAGAAGACCAGAGACACAGGTAACGAGATAACAGGCTTAGATAAGGGAAGACTAGAGACACAGGTAACGAGATAACAGGCTTAGATAAGAGAAGACCAGAGACACAGGTAACGAGATAACAGGCTTAGATAAGAGAAGACCAGAGACACAGGTAACGAGATAACAGGCTTAGATAAGAGAAGACCAGAGACACAAGTAACGAGATAACAGGCTTAGATAAGAGAAGACCAGAGACACAGGTAACGAGATAACAGGCTTAGATAAGGGAAGGCGAGAGACACAGGTAACAAGATAATAGACTTAGATAAGGGAAGACCAGAGACACAGGTATGAGGAAAACAACGTTAAAACTCACCTTGTTTACCGTGGTAGAGCCAGAACGGTGCTTCACGGCCCCCCATCACCTGTCATACACAACAATATGTTTATATGTCTTGTGCATTAGCCTTCTACATCATACCTTATTATGAAAGGAAGTGTATGACTAATAATTCCCATGATTTATGTAAGAGAATTTTAAGCTTTGTCCAGGTGACCATAGTCAAGCTAGAACAGTGACATTAAGGAATCGCTCATTATAAAGTTCTGTGTATCATCGACTGTTCCCCCTTTTATTCTACTGTACTGTACTATCTAGTTACAATCTTTCTGCCTCACTCACCATGAGAGATCCCGGCTGCAGAGGACGGAAGTTACTCTTTAACGGTTTTCCTTGATCGTCAGTCAGCTTCCTGAACCGTGTTAGCTGTAACAAAAGCGACATTATAACATAATTACAAAATACGTGGCGCTATCAGCAGGAGTGGAGGGCTGGGTTGTCTTCATGTATGTTGGGTCTTGTGCACTCTGTTAAAAAGAAGCACTGTACAATACAGTTCAGTGAACAAGCATCCTGCCATTAAACCAAATATCAGATAATGCCTGGCAACCCCGCACCACAACAGGAAAATGCTCGGGTAATCTTTTGAGGCATTTATGGCAGACACAACTGGTAGCACGTAGAATATTAAGACGGTAGCGGATTTTATTCCAGGTTTTCTTTCATCAAGATGGGGCACCGCCGCACTGAGCTTTACAAGTGCGCGATATCCTCAATGATAACTTCCCTACTCGTTGGATCAGGGTGTATGTGAAAACGGTTAATAACATCACAGTTAAGACACTGGATTGAAGAAGCACTGGCTTTCATCACGCTAGACATGCTTCACAACAACCTGGAATGAAATCAGCTACCGTCACATATACAGGATTCTACGTGCTACCAAAAGGGCCTATGTGGAGGTTTACTGAAGTGCACTATATGCTTTAAATATGAAACACTTCCATAAACCATCTCATTACGTTCTTTTGTAAGTAACAAACGTCTAAATGTTTTTTTACTTCATCATAAGAGATAAATTACCAAAGACTCACCTGATTAGCGGAGATTGTGACGGGGTCCTTGAAGATGGTCCACACGGTATTTTCAAGACAGGGTGGGTATGTCATAGAACCCTTATAGCGGTAAAACGTGTTCACGAAGGTTGGCAACAGACGTTTGAGCGGGAAGGGCTTGATCCGTTTCTGGGTGTCTGCCAATGATGAGAAAAGTGGACAATTAATTTTTTTGTATACCTGTACTTTATGTTCATGATAAGTCTGAAGCAGGTCACTTCCACCACATGCGTGTATGTGACGGAGTTATCTACTATTTTCGGTATATTTCTCTATTTTTTGGTTAATAGCGTCTTTGATACTATCAATCACTACCCATAGCTAATTGCAGGTCATCATCAACAACGTTCTAAAGCAATTTTTCATACAACCTCTCCATGTCATTCTTGGCCTACCCCTTGCTCTCATTAATTGGACTCGTGCACCTTTTGACCTGGTTGGTCTTATCCATTCCGTTCACATACCCAAACCACCTCAGCCAACTTCTATGCAAAAGTGTGTCAATAACGTACTCTCAATACCCAGCCGGCCGCAAAGCTCTGAACAAATTTGGTTCCCTGCCTTTCAGTGTCACATTGCACAACCAAATCCCCATTCTCATTTCAGTTCACTCAAGCCTACGTTTGCCATCCTCTTTAAGTGTCACACATCACACTTCTCATGCTAGTTGCATACATCCTTCCTTTCATCCTAAAGGGAGGCCTTCTTGACTTCAATAGAGGCAAGGACCATTCAAACTTCCTCCAACCACTTCTGACTCTTGCAACTGACCTACCATCAGCACCCCCTCCGGGAATGAGCACAGCACCCCGGTAACAGAATTCCTCGACACAGTTCAGGGACATAATGTTGAGCTTTTCTAGCCTTGCTAAGGCCACATGTCATTCATTTCGTGAGCGCCTAATAGTTCAAATACACAGGACAGCACCCAAAATCAAACATGTATGTTTATTGCAACAATATTTTTCATGCACATAGTCTTAATAAATTCCTTTAAAAATTTTAGTTGTTACCAAACTTGAAGATAAACTAAAAGCTAAGCTTTTTTGCACTGTATTGTGTGAGAATTCAAAATTTAATATTACCAAAGGGATTTATCTCTAATGCACCAGCAACTGGGCTTTCAATACCATATGTTGTACTAAAATAGGAAAAAATGAACATGTTCCATGATATATACGAACAAAATACTTCGTTTTCTTTCCCATGTAATATTCACTCATTTGGTTTTGCTTTATCCTTAGTTCTAATTGCATCAGCTAGTTTTTTCAGGGAGAGTAAACGCTTGTTTTTGTTGCTGGAAAGCCTCTCTGCTCTTCCTTGATAATTGAACGATTTCGTCACACTATTTTCTTTGATTCTAACTGTTTTTAACAAAAAGAACCTCTTATTTTCTTTCTTCTACAACCTCTTTTGCTTTAATATGCTTCAATACCTACTGCTGGGGGGACACACACACACGTGCCCTACAACCCAGACTTCCTGGGGGACACACACACATATCCTACAACCCTGACCTACTGGGGGTCACACTTACATGCCTTACAGCCCTGACCTCCTGGGGGACACACACATGCCCTACAGCCCTGACCACCTGGGGGACACGTACATATGTCCTACAACCATTACCTTTGGGGGTGGGGGGGGGGGACACACACATGCCCCACAATCCTGACCTCCTGGGGAACACACACACACACACCCTACAACCCTGACCTCCTGGGGGGGGGCACACACACATGCCCTACAGCCCTGACCTCCTGGGGGGGACACACATGCCCTACAGCCCTGACCTCGTGAGGGACACACACATGCCCTACAGCCCTGACCTCGAGGAGGACACACACATGCCCTACAGCCCTGACCTCATGGGGGACACACACATGCCCTACAGTCCTGACCTCGAGGGGGACACACACACACTTGCCCTACAGCCCTGACCTCGTGGGGGACACAAACACACATGCCCTACAACCCTGACCTCGTGGGGGACACAAACACACTTGCCCTACAGTCCTGACCTCCTGGGACACACACACATACACACAAGCCCTGCAGCCCTGACCTCCAGGGGAACTCAAACGCGCCCTACTGAATTGCCTATACAACTATGAAATATGGCATTGGTTATAGAATAAATTGTGGTCATCATGAAGTAAAAAATTAGTATAGAAACTTAGTTTTATTGAAAAATACTTCGCCTCTCCCCCACCAGTGGTGGCAGTGGAGGGTGGATCAAGTGGATAGGGTGGAGGGGCATATTATAATGATTCTAACAGTGGCGTTTTATAACGTCATTGATCTTCGGTCAATGAAATACTTAAGAATCAGATAATGGAATGCAAAACAAGCAATACTCAGCCAATGAGAAATAGAATAGAATGCTATAATGCATGAACATGTTCATATAGAGTGCGACCACTATACTGGCTCATCATCCTTGTGCGGCAGACCCATCAACCCTAGATAATTTTTTGTCGATCATTTCTCTTGTCATGACCCCCCCCCCCCCGAAAAAAAATCTCAGCGGATCTACGCGAATGGCGTGGGTCACATAAAACGATGAAGAAAAAAAGATGAATCATATCCTGCTCTTGCACCTACCGTCC